>VUJU01000494.1:0-102163 GCA_009835225.1 Aphis craccivora
CAAAACTTTTTGGTCATCCAAAAATTTTTTATCGACACTTTAAAAAAAATTTCTCAAAAAAATCGAAAATTTTAGTGGTCTATAAATAACTCAAAAAAAGTCAAAATGTTTTGAAAATTTAACTGTATATAGATAACACTGACATAAATATTTGGTGAAAATTTCAAGTATTTACAGTGATTAGTTTTTGAATTACAACCATAAAAAAAAATCGATTTGGTCGAAAACTGGTTTTTCGTAAAAATTCCCGTTTTTCCGTAATTTTTTTTTTTGTTTTTCTCGATTTTTTTGAAAACTGTTGGAAAATGTTAACTTTTGACCTCTATAATGCACCAAGGGTATTCACTTTTACATCAGAAACCACCCCCATAGTTTGAAATTGGAGCATTATTTCGACTAGTTATGCTGTACACAGACACAAAAAAAAACAAAAAAAAAAAAAAACACACATCATTGTAAAATCAATACATTCTTCACTTCGTTCAGAATCTAAAAGGTTTAAGTGGTAAGCAATCCTAAAACTTTAAAACAAACGCTGAATTCGTTTTTCCTATGTATAAAGTATAATAACTTATTATATATACTCGTTTTTGATTGGTCGAACATTTTTGGGAATTGAAATCTTGAAAACTGTATGGCCACCTTTTATTTAAATAGTAGTCTTTCTGTTTCTTCTTAGATACTATTTTGTTTTTTTCAAAACTTCCAAGTACTAGAAAATAAATTACCTAATAAGACATTTCCCAGTTTTGAATGGAAAACTTCTACAACATTGTTGGTAATCTATCTTTGAATTAATACAAATACATATATATATATATTCCACAATTATAAAGTAGATTTAGGAGGAACCTAGCTACACCTACACCAGCTGATTCCATAAATATTGTCCTAAATGAAAAAGGTGATCTGTTAAATAGGGATTAATAAAATGTAGTTCTTGAAAATATAGAATATAATACGGTTCTTTATATTAGTTCGTTTATATGAGCAGACAACGTATAAACTAGAAAAAGTACATCCAAACATAGAAAATAGCTACATGGGCTATATTTCGCTTGGTCTTTAATTGGTTGCTACTTTAGGTATGATGTTGATTTGTTGAAAAATTACTATTATTTCTAATATATTGTATAAATAACTGTTTGTAAAATACAAAATTGTTCTTTACCCAAGTAAGGATATTTTGCGTTGCAGAAAAAACAATTTATATGATTAAAAAATGATAAAAATCGTTCATTAATTTATTATTAGTTACATCCAAATTTATCAATTAATAGTAGAAGGGCCGGATTTAGAACAAGTGCCGCCCTAGGCCCGTTTAAATATGCTGCCCCTATCCCAAGGAAAAAAATTTAGTAAATATTTATATGATTTTTTTTCCATTTCTTCAACAAAGTTTGCCGCCCTAGGCCCCGGCGTAAATATGGGGTAAATACTGCCCTGAACAGTAGTTAGTACCAACGATTTTTTTAGTTAAATTTATTATCGCAATCACTATGTGTTTCTCAAATTCTTATAATATGTACACACTAAGTAACCAAGTCGCTTTATATCAACTAAATGTTCAAATCAGATTTAAAAATAGTACATACAAGTATTAAATTAATATTATATAATAAACTTAACTGATATAATTAAATAATAGGTACATTAACTCAATCTATAAAATAAAGTATAGTTTGAGAATATTTTACCAGTTTAAACTGGAATACTAAGAATATATTGTAATAACATAAAAACAATATATATAAAATTAAAGTGCATGGCTAAACAGGGGCTAAGTCTTGAGTAATAGTAGAAGATCTGAGGGTTTCTTCTCTACACTAATAAAATCACCTATCAGATACAAGCATTAAATTTACGCGATTACTTGGTTACTGAATTTTGGAGAGCTCTCGATGTCGCGATTCAAGAATTTGATTAAGTAAACTATAATATAAAATTGAAGTATAAACTCTTGATAATGTAAACTATATTATAATCATAAACTAAATCTGTCCGTCTCATAACCTGTATATTACGCTGTTGTTGAATAAGGTAATACAAATTAAAAAAAAAAAAATAAAAACTCTTAACACGCGAATCCGAATAAATAGTAAATACAACACTGATATATCTCATTAAAAAAAAAAAGGAGACTCAGTTGTCACTCGCAGAATCCAGTGCTGCTGATATGGCTGGTGCACATGCATTCGCGAAAAGTATGACATGTTCAAGCCAGATAAAGTGACTGATGTCAAAGTTTCTGCATATCCAAGAAACTAGCTTTTTTTCTCGGCGTCAGACACTCCTATTCTGTCGTCTCCCGTCTCTAGCGGCACACGAGAAATTCACAAGTCTTGAGATCTATTGTCACAAATACATATCAATTTCCTTTTAACCTTACAACACGAATCGTCTCTTTTATTAGTCAAGTAGGTAATGAAAGATTTGTTCAGGAAGTAAGTAGTAACCGTCATCTGCGCTTGAAAACCTGACCGTTACCTATTTATTTATCATCTTTAAATTGCTACATGCAATGATATTGTCATTGACATATATCATTACAATATTTCACACTTTTTTTTTTAAGTAGATATATCATACACCTGTATTATGATAAAATATAAATCTCCTACAAATAATTTGTTTTATACACTAACATAATATGTTGACTTATCAATAAATGTTTTCTAAAAAATTTTTGAGTTATTTTGTTATGGGAAATACACAATAATTCTATGTAACTATTATTTCAGATTTTTTAACACCATATAATGAATATCTTGACGAGGAGGCTGAAAAATGTAAGTAATTTTAATATTAAAATAAAATTAGAGATCAATAATAATAATAATATACTAATAATATTAGTTACCTACTTAATGTTCTGACGATCTCTAAAAAAATAAACTATGTTTAAATATACCTATGTTTTCAACTTTTAAATCATTATAACGGATAAAAATCACTAATATATAAATAATTCACATTAATATAACCTACGCTTCTTAAGTGCAAAATATTATGTCTCAGTTTGGTTAGCATTTATAAAATATAACAAACAATGTTTGAGCCATAATTTTAAATATTAAATGAAAAATAATACGTTTGGTAGATTTAAATCGTTCGCATATCTAAAATCAATATTTTTAATAAACTATAATACAAAAAAATGTCATCACTAATCAGCAATATCAATAATCTAAGATAAGTATTATGGATTGTGGTGTTTTATAATTTTTTCAATGCCATTAATAAAACGATGACACAGAGACAACAATTTTAGGAATAACAGTAAATGCTTATAATATTATATATACGTGAAATCGAAAAAAAAATAATAATACATAAAAAAACTTGGAAAATGCATAAAAATATTTAATATTATAAATTAATATCAATAAGACAATAAGACAACATCAATTACGTGACGACCGGTGGCCGATATAACCTTTCCCTGTGATAAAGATAACAAATGGTATTTCTCACAGATTATACATTTAAACCACTGTTCATATACATTGAAAAATCTTAGAACCTAATTTACTCTATCCATTAGTAAAAACCGGTATTTAATTTGTTCTGTATAGTTGCTAAGAAAATTATGTACGCACGATAAAGGTTTTTAATTGTTATAACATATGTAGGAATATAGATTTTCTACTATGCTAGATATATTTATTTAATAATAACCGACATATTAGTCCTTTGAGAGAATGGGAGTACAAGAATGGAGAAAAATATTTTAGGAGGGAATACCCTTATAAACATAATATAGATTATTAAGTGTCAGAAGAAGAATATTAATAGACTATTCATGTTGTACAGTAATAATTTGAATAAAGTTACAAGTACTCGTGATAAAATACATAAAAAAAAGAAAATATAAAACACAAATACATTTACCTAACTTAGAATATTAAGAAATTTATTGTACAGTTAAATAATTGTTCTTTATACGTAAATTAATTTAGTTTTCATTAAGTATTAAAAATTTCAATCTGTTCCAGTGACCAAAGATTTTGATGGATTAACCAAGTGGTGTAAGAATTTTTATTAAATAACAATTATTGTATACCTAGGTACTTAATAAGTTATAAGTAGGGCTTGAAATAAAATGTACTTATACAACCAATGAATGTACTTATTGCATAGAAATATGTGATAAAAATAGACGAAGCATGTAATAATAATTTATATTAAAAATAAAAATATATTAAATTAATATCTCGACTGCAGGTGTGGGTTACTTACTATGGCCAATTATTCAAATTATTGATTAGATAGTATCACTTATTGGTTAGAATCGTTGATATATTTTCACACGATCTCTCATCCGATATTAGATAAGCTAAAATCTGAAAATGCCACATTTGCTTATTCATTATTCTCAAAGAAGAAAATTAATAAGTATCCATTAATTAAAACTTTATCTGAATAACCTGTTTTATGGCGTGTATTATTATTTTTTTAGCTTTATCGCTCTTAGATAATTAAAAATAATTAAAAATTATAAAGTTGTGTAAATTAAATATACCTAATACTGATTTATAATTTAGTTACTATATTAACAACAAATATAGATAACCACAAAACACGTATTCCATAAAAAGTGTTGACTCTTCATTATACACATTAATATGAATTACTCAAAATGAATAATACTTGCATAGTATTCTGATATTCCAGCCGATAAAATGTTATGGTTTTAAAAATAATAAATATTATATAAAAGTATAATATAGGTAACAATATGATCTAAATACATGTGAAAAATGAAAAAAATTTGGAATATGTAAAATAAAGAACGAAATATTATGGTATAATTTATTTAAAATTGAGTTGCTTACATTTATTTTAAATTCCAGCCCTAGTTTTACATTTTTATTAGTTGACTATAGTTCTTTTGATTATAAAGTAGATAAGTACACAGTACACACATACGAAATATACAACCTACCTATAGGCTTATTATAATATTCACAAATACTTTTGTAGTATGTAAACATAGAATCAACATTATGGTTTAGTTGTTTTTGTATTTTCCAATAAGAAAACTTCCAAAGATGAGAATTTAAATTTATTTTTGATTCATTTAACTTTTAGTATCAGTAGATAGTTTTAATTCTGGGGAATTAATTACTGTCGCAGTCTTTAATATAGAATAAATATATTAAATAAAATAATTTCAAAAATATTAAACAGTATGTATAAATAATATAATGTATATGTCTTTTTTTTATTATTTTAGGCGAAAATAATAACAGGATTTTAGAACTTGGTAATATTTTTATTTATATTAGTAGAAAGAATAATTTTTTTTATATCAGTGATGATATAAATTCTCGATAAATTTCAATTTTTTTGATCAGAATACCTACACAGTTTTAAATTTATTTCTTATAGATATTGAGTTATATAAACTAAATTTTTTTTATCATTATACCAATGATAAAAAAATATTGGTGTACTGAAATTATTTATATTATTTACATATATTACAATTTCAAGTTATCTTCAATAATTCTCTGAATATCAATTTTTTTAGAACTTAAAATTATATCCATAACTATGAATAAAATATTTCAGTATATAACAGGCCCAGTACAATTGACCTAAATGTATCCACTGAAAATGTAGACAATAGTCATAGTTGTTCATAATAATAATATTATCGTGTATGCAATTAATTAACAATTAATTAGGATCAATATAAGTTGTTTATCTTATTTATTTTGAGTGTATGAATTTATTGTTTAGGTACATATTAATCCATAATACGCTAATAATAATTCTCTAAAGACCTTCTTTTTGTTTTCAGAGACATGGCTTAAGAATGAAAAGTCTAAAACTGAGAATCCAGATAGTTGAAACTTATAAGCAATTAGTAGAGCATGAATTTTAAGACTATAAAGATTATTTATAAATCACTTAAATTAAAGTAACTATACGATCTTAAGGTCCTTTAGAAATAAGATATTTTTTAAAACATTTGTTATTAACATTGTTAATGAATTTATTACTAATACTTTTCGCGAAAAATGCTGTATAATTTTTCTTCCGTAGCCAATCTTAATACATTATTATTATGTAATTATAAATAATTAAAATAATTAATCTATATATTATTAATAAACTCATTATTCGTATAATTATTAATCTAATAATATTAATAATAAACACATTGTTTATGCACAAATAAAAAATCAAATAGGTAGTTTTTTTTTTTATTTAAACTACTAAAATTTGTTGTTGTTATATTAAATCTTATAAAAAATGTTTGATAGAATATTGTAAGTTATAATTTAACACGTCTGTGTAGATTCATAAAAACATTTCTTATCATAAATTATATACTCATGTATACCTTACCCCTTACCTTAAACTGCCACTTTACTACAGTATATATAACAGTAATGTCACTAAAGTATAAAATATAAATACATTATTATTATTATTTTAATATATAGTTCAACTATCCGAGATCAACTGTTGTCTGTTAAACATTATTGTAACTATTTTAATATAAAAATATTATAATAGGATAATAAAAATTTAAAAATGGGAATTTAGAAATACAATGGAAAACATTATAAATATCATATCCCTTAAAATTCACAGTATGTAATCGCGCAACGTGTTTTATAAGGGAAAAACTCTGTGCTCTTTCATCAGAAACCGTTAAAATTATAACTGCTATACCAGTCGTGTATCAACAAAGGTTTTAGAATTTACAGTAATATTTAAATTGTTAATGTAGACCAAAAAAAATATTTATTATCATAGTAGGTACATATTAGATACTTATTATTGAATAAATTTAAAAATTCTGGTAAAAAAAATTTAAATTATAATACATATATTATAAAAATTATTACATACATTAATAGAAAAATTATAAAAGATGTATGTATAATGTATTTATTTTTTATGAAGAAAATTTGTAATTTTGGTTTGTTTTGAGTTATAAATTAAAGTCAATGATAACACATAAAGCAATGTAATATGAACAGCAGAGTAAATTTGTATTTTTAGCAAACAAAGTTATTGTACTAATTATCAGTGCTTTTATATTTTTATTTAAAAAAACCTACACATGAATAAAGTCATAAAAATTACATGAAACAAACTATAACAATAAAAGAAATATGTCTGCCAAATATACGTATTGTTCATCCATTTTATTTTATTTAAAAATTGGTCAGGTTAAAAGCGTAGTTCAAAACCAAAATATTAATAACTAGTTGAAATGTGATTTCTCATACTCCATAACGATGTAGGTGTGTTGTAGGTATCGACTCACTATTAGTAACTGTTATGAGTATAAAAAGTACAAACCATATTTTTAGAATCATTAAATTAATTAATAACGATCGAATTGTAAAGATTTGCAGTCATTTATAAATTATTTAAATGATGTTTAAAAAATAAAAATAAATTTCCGTTTTTAGATTTTTGTTTTAGATATTTGACGCCTATACAGATTAGCGAAGCCTATACTGTAAAATATTGTATAGTGTATACGCATATTTCAAAAAAAAAGTTTAAGGATTTACCTACGTAAAAATTACACATCTACGCATCTATGCATCACATTTGCCTATACAAAGCACCGTTTTTAGAATTATGTAGTAATTGTGTAAAAATGTTATTTTGTAACTTTTCTCTTCGCACTTCAAAAACTCGGATTTGTGAAAAGCATATCCGAGCATATATAAGTATATCACATTAAAACGAAAACCAATAAATAAATAAAGAAACAAACAAACGTTATGTATAATGTTAGAAAATAGAATTTACCATTTACGAAGAAAGATAAATCGAAAAAAACGAAATAATTTGGTTATAAATACTTATAATAATACTTCACGATACCTTATTAATTAATTATGGTACATGTATAATTAAATATAGATAAGTTGGTGAGTAGGTAATGGTTTTTTCAAATCCTTCTCCAACCAAAATCCATCGCAAATTCAACAGGTGATGCCAAACTGATTATTTTTGAAATTATCGTGAAAGTAATTATGATGCATAATTCCAAAGTTACTATTGCTACGAGAGGATTGAGCTTGATCGCTTGATTGCTTGATATCTTTCATACCTATGTACATAATATAATAAGAAATATTACACATGGAAACGTTGAAAAAAAAATCAAATATTATTTCGAAGTTATACAAAAATTAATTTATACCGTTCAGTCGTATCACTCGTATCTATCATTAACAATAATATTCTGTATTATTTCCAAATATTGTGTATTATCTTGGTGTAGAAATTCGGTTGTATAATACTTGAATTTAAATCATTTGCACTCTGCTGTACTATTTGTTGACCTTTCCTTCTTTCTGCTTCACGTTGTTTGAGGTCTTCTCGATGCTTTCCATATGTATTCTTTAACGTTCTATTTTTTTTTTTTTTTTTTATTAAGAGCAGCCTTATTATCTGTTTTATAAGAGCAGAGAAATTATAAAATTCATATCCCAGGTTAAAACTATAATATTATCTATAGTAATTTATTATAAATAAAAAAAAAAACAAAATCAATAGTTAAAATTACATATTGAAATTATTTTTAAAATGCATTAAATTTAGACTTTTGATGTGTTAACATCTTTACGCGCCACCCCCCGAAAAAAAGAGTGTGTGTAAAAAAATGGGTCTAGAGTGAATTGGTATTAATTCAATGTCACGAAAAATTGTAACAGAAGTTTAATGGTTGCCATGGTTGCCCACCAATAATTTATTACAATGTAATATCTTTTTAATACAGTATTATATTGTATTATCTATATATATAAAAATTTCGTGTCACAATGTATGTTCGCGATAAACTCCGAAACTACTGGACCGATTTTGATGAAATTTTTTACACCGTATGTAATTTAATCCAACTTAAAATATAGGATAGTTTTTGTTTCAAATTTTCAGGATTTTTAAAAAGGGCTATTAAGTCTGAGAATCGGCTACTATCTACTTTTCACACCCCCAAGTGATAATTGTTGTCAAAACCTAATAGGCTGTGCAAATGTACATTCAAAAATTAATGGTAAACGTTATCGAAGTGAAAATATATAAATACCACTAATCCCTTTTATACCTACAGATGTGCCAATTCATTTGAAACGTGTTCAGTTTCCGATTAGATTGGCATTTGCAATGACTATCAATAAGTCACAAGGCCAAAAGATGTCTGTTTGTGACATAAATTTGTGCACACCATGTTTTTCACACTGACAATTATACGTGGCATGCTCTCAAGTGGGTAAGCTCCAGTTTGTTTGTGTTAGTTAAAGATGAGCTAACAATTAATATTTTTCATCTATATTTATTTATTTTTATTTATATTTTTAAAAATACACTAGAAATTCCCTCGAAATAACTTATATGGTAAAACGACGTTTGCCGGGTCAGCTAGTTATATTATATATTTATATCTTCAGAGAGTGCTACACAGTGGCAAGAAAACGGCGAGCCCATATTATAATATATTAACACGTCAATATTGAGCGTCAGATACAAACTGACACACACATTTAATTTAAAATATATCTATAATCTATATATCATAAGATAAAATGTCGGCCATGTGTATCGATTCATAAAAATAATAATCTAACATAAACCAATATAGTACAATTACGATTTAATTAGCTATTATTTTGGTATCGACGATAATTTTTCTTTTTCTGTCTACGATTCCGTGTTGGGTCGGCCATCACTAGTCGGTAGGTTTATTTTTTACATTCGGCATCGGACGTCGTTATGATATTACAATAATAATATAATACCTATACACTTTGCTAAGCAAGTAATCTTTATTCTTTACTATAAAAGCTAGTCCTGTTTTTTTTTCACGCATATAAATCCACACTACCATTCAACGTATAGTCACGAATTTTTTATTTTGACAGTTTGCTAGAGATTTTAGTACCACTTTTGTTAGAGAACATATCCAATATTTTGATATTTTCAGATGTTTACAGAAATATGTTATTTGCATTTAAACACACTATTTGATGAGTAAACGAAACATATCTACGTGTTCCTATAGTAAAAGCATGTGTACCTATCTTTATTTCATTTATTTTGAAAAGAGAACATAATAAGTTACACAAAATACGTTTTGTGTCTCTCCTGTACAATTTGAATTTCGACATATGTATTATATTATATAATAAAATAATTGTTTAAAGGGTATAGTTAAGCAATCGCTCACGAGCCACGACCCACTTCAGAATATATCTATGGAATCGACGATGAATCAATTATTATTGTCGACGTATATGCGACGTGACAACGGGTCGGTGCTTTGAACGGTCCTACGAGGTTTGAAGTATAGATCACTGCGTTCTAACTATGACTTATTATTGTTATTCAACGTTATACGATTATTATATATTATATTTCTTGGATGTAAGAATAATGATATTAATGTTAGGAAAAAATAGTTTTTATGAGGTATCTATGAGTAATTATATTTATGAAAATGTATAAATACCTTAAATTATTATTATGTTTTGTAGGTATATGTACACTCTATAGAATTTTATAATCGAAATAACTACAAGACAACAGAAACACAATTTGCAAACAACTATATCCACGGGGGCAGAGCACGTAGGTGACAGATTACAATATAATACTATATTTTCTAATATGGAATACTAATCTTTGACTAAAATCAGCAAATTGTGCATCGAGACGTACATCTACAGCAAATGACACGATACATTGCACTCCGACCGGTATCTGCGTTATTTTGCAATTTAATTTTTTTTTCTCTGGCGGCTGCGTGCACTGTCTCGTATTCTAATATATTCATTTTATTTTTCCTGCCATTCATATTTTAATGGAATAGAAAGAAACTAGAAAATAGAAAGTCGCCACGCCAATCACTACCATGCCGCGCCATAAAATTTTATGTTTCACATAACAATTTCCAGTATTTTTCAAAATAATCAGAAGAAACTTTTACGCACCTTCACGCTATAGCCTTAAGTCAGCAATCAGCATCAAAGTTATTTATTGAACAATAGTTTAAAAATTATTTATGGTTTATTATTACCACAAACATGTTAATCGCATTATAATAACTATTTTACTACATCTTGCAGAGTCGCACCAAAATAAGAAAAGTTATGTAAGTATAATAAGTGTATAATATACATAATTTCTGTACCTATTTGAATCTTCATTTTATACTTACGTAAATTTAATATATTATGTTCTCAACGTTTTTTTTTATCATTTTATTAAGTCAAATGAAATACATGCTTAACACAAAATGCTGTTATAAAATTAATCCATTATTTTAGTATTTTTAATAAACTATGTTTCCTACGTACAAATAACAATCTTATACATATTAAATATTTATCTTGGAACTGAATATGGTTGTTCTTCACCAGATTCGTGGTATTTGATGTAGCTTTTTTTGTGACTAAAATCTTTTTTGTCCTCTTGCCAACCTCTTTTAGGTGCATTATTATAATTGAATCGTTTCTCGGTTAAACCATAAAGGTTATCAATTTCTTCTAAATCATCCCTAATAAAAAAAAAAAATAAAATTTTAAATAAATATAATAGAGTAAGTAAACTTTACTTTACTCAGTAAAGCAACGGATACATTGATTTAACAATAGTGTATTTTTTTCAGTTTAATGACTATTGTCATCTATTTGAACAAGAAAAATAATTAAATCGTCAAATTTGAAAGTGATTTTTGGTAGAAAATTTGTTCTAGTTAATACTTTAAAGTATAAGTATATTAAGATCCAAAATAAAAAAATCCCAGTACTATTCAAAATGATCAGAAAACCAAGACAAATTATAGAAAAATGAGATAATTTACAATGACAATTTTTGATAAGATTGATTTTGATTTTATTTTATTTAAAAATACGTAAATTACCACAATTACTTGAAAATATAGCTATCTATTCTGATTTCACAAAATAACAATAATTTTGTCATATTTTAGACATGAAATCATTTTCAAAATAATTTGATCTTTTTGAATTTTGTATAGACATTTGAAAGTTGTAATTTTTTTTTTTAATTTATGTTAATACAATTTTTTTATCAAGTTAAAAATATTGAAAATCTAAAATAAGGTTTCTCATAAATTGTATTTACTTACAACAATTATAGAATTTTGAAAATACATAGCCAAAATTATATTTAATACCTAAGCACAAAATTTGTTCAAAAAAAAAAAATAATAAATAAATAATTTTTAGTTGAAAAGCCTATAATTTTTTAACATCTAAGACTTAAAAATCTAATTTTAGATTCATCATAAGTAACATTTCTTTTAACTAAAATTGAATAAAAATAAGTTTAGCATTAAACCACGTCTATTTTAAATGAAATCGGTTATCCAAACAAAACATAATGATTTCTCCTCAAATAATTGTTGTAATTATATTGTCATCCATAAAAATATTAATTAAAAAAATTTAGTTGTTTTTCATCCACTATTACTTGAAATATTAAAATTTATACATTTATGCATTTTTTAATTTTTTTTTTTATATAAATGATAAAAAAAAATATGTTTCTAGACAAAGCTTTCAAACGTAATAGGTGTAGTTTATTAAATTTTATTTTTATAATAATTTAAAAATGTCAAAAATAAATCCTCCATAATTTTATTACATTTAAAATTACAAATGTTGATGATTTTTTATAACGAACACAATTTAGGTATAATATTTTTTTTATTCATATTCTATACTCTGGAAAAATAACAAATAAATAGGCGTTTTATCATCCATTATACAAGAATCTTCATTATATGCAAGGATTAATATTTATAAAGAAACCGTTACACAATATATTATTTTAAATTTTTACTGTTAGTAATGATATAAGTAATTTCAATTTGTAATTAGTACCGATTGGTATGCTTACAGCTATTTAAAATTTTAAATCAATTTTAAGACTGTAATGGTATGTATGCTAATTGAATACGTAAAAAAATATTACTCTATAGCTGTCTGCTAGCAACATAACAAAATTAACAGTTAGATACACTTGACATAGTCAAATAACATCTAAATCCATAACAATCGAAACAGAAATAAACATCTAACAATAGGTATTGTTAATGTAAATAAATTTATAAGAATATAGGTATGAAAATTAAAAGTATAGGTATAATAAGTACATAACCATTGATCTGACTAACCTGTAAGTAACTGATCCATTTCGAAGTGCTGCTACTTTTTTATTAGTTATAGGGTCTGTAACATCACCTAAGGGATACACCACTTTGAGCACTTGATGAGTAATGTGCGTTGTTAGTTTTTCAGACAATTCCTGGATAAGCACAACATCACCAGTCTTACACTGTTTTTCTGGATCATGAGCATAGTACACTTCATTCTTAGGAAAATACTATAAAAAAAAAAAAAATAAGAGAGAGAAAATATTATTATGTATGTACAATAAATAACAATTTACTAAACAACTCACCATTAAAAGGTTTTGGTCTAATTCTAATTTCTTAACAATAATTTTTGATGCATTTTGTTTGACAGACGGAGCACACCGGCCCAAAAGCAGTACAGATTTAGCAGCTCCAACTAAACTCATAACTGCGGTCTGCAATTAGACTCGAATCAAACTCAATATGAATATGAATAAAACGCGAACAAACAAATTAAAGATCTTAATATATTCTTATATTTTTAATTGTGATATTCTTAAGTTATTAAAAATGCATAATAACATACGCCAATGTCGTATCTCCAAAACCGGGCTCAAAAAATATTATCATCATACTGATAACAAAGATTAAAGATCATAGCACATCATAGTGCAATATTATGATATAGATAAGAATATGAAATTTCCAATTATTGTCTAATGTCTATTGAGAATTTATTACTTATTCAGTTATTTATTATAAAAAAAATAGGCGTGCATTTAGAGTTTGGACTGTACCGATAATATGCCTTATTTGTATAATTATTGTACTGGTTAACGTCATAATATTAGTCCGTGCTGGGGACACAAAGTTAGTAGATCTACACATTTTTATGTCTGTTTTTATGTGGACAAGACATAACGAAAATTGAAATTTACAATACCTAATTTTACCAATATAGGTATGCATAGTAATTACGGTTATGAATACAAACTAATCTATTTAGGTGAATTGTAAATAACTCATTTGGAAATTTGTTGTCCAATAATTGAAGCATGGGTGTTTGTGTGTACCTACTGTTGGGTATACTCTCAAGTAAAAAATTCTAATCAAGTTTGAAGTTTTTATACATTACGAGCTAAAAAAAAATTCAATAGGTATCACTGACCTAGTATTGTGTAAAATTATTACATAAGATTTTATAATTTTTAATAAAAAGAACTATAATATAAGTACAGTATACCTATTCTTAGTATTATGTTTGTAGGTAACAGAAAATCATATTAAGAACACTTTATTTTTGTTTTTAAAGATTGTTTATTCACGGTGCTGCAGCAGTCTTACCATATAGCAAGTACCTGTGTATAAAACACAAACAATGTTTTCAGTTTGTGTAAAGTCTAATAGTTTTTTGAAGAATTTTGCAAGCTTTAAAAGTAAAGTTTGGATTATTACAGAAAATAAAACATACTCAACGGTACCCTACATACAAGGACAATCGCCAGAGAGTAAAATAAGAGAGTATTTCTATTATATTGATCACCAAGGAATGGTTTGTAGAAAAATGCTTATTAATTAGTCAATGTTAGATAAAAAAAAAATTTTAATCTATACTATTATAACTAGTATTTTTCTTGCTATACATTAGTCTAAAACTTAACTATTAAATAAAACCAATTAATTTCTTCAATTACACTATTACAGTAAATAATTTTCTAAAAACTTATGATTTGTATGATTATTTTCATACAACCATTGGAAAAAAAATTCATTAATTATATTTTTTTATAATATTAACAATTTTTATAATGTTTTATTAAACATTTAACTTTAATTTTACAAAATTTTTTATTTAAAATTAAGATAATGAACAAATATAAAAATATTAAAATTTTTGTAATTTTTAGCTTTTTCTGGATGATAGCAAAATGAAAAATTTTACATCAGCTTATAAAGGTAAACATTTTGTTGTGTTTAATAAATATCTTATGATAAAAATTACAACCGTTTTTTTAAATTTATAATTTAAATAAATGTCACAATAATTTCAAAATTTGTTTTAAAATATATTTATATTTTTTTCAGAAATAGATTTTTTGGTTTTTTTTTTCAAACGGTTAAAATTAAACACAACTGATCGATATAGAGAACACTTTCCATGGATATCATTATGTGGTAGAGAACGGAATTTTGTTAGATGTGATGACTATCCAATTGTATTCAATCAAGTAATCAAAGGTGATGATGGCAATCTCTTATTTTGTCATAACCATGCAGGTCCAAAGTTGACAGTTTCATTTCAACCCGATAAACTTTGGATGGATGTTGAAAACGGTAGAGTGTACCATCCAGCCAATGAGCAACATGGTTCAATAGGACTAGTATCATCTAAAACAGCTATTGAGTTCAGTAAAATGTTTTTATACAACGATACAGATAACTATGTGCCTACACACTTTTTGTGGAGTGGTAAAAAGTATGTTCTAGACTCAGATTGGTTCAAACATTTAATCCCCAAATGAGTTAAGTCCAAGTTGTTATACGAATAGAGTTCATCTTAAAAAAATATATATATATTTTTATTCTATTACTATAGTTTTTTTCTGCAATAACAATAGCCAAAAAGTGTAAGAGCAGTGGCAGATCTAAATAAAATGGCCCGATCGGACATTTTAAATTAAGGCTCACGCCTCTACTTAATTATAATATCTTATTTAAAATGTTAAACAGAGTTGGGTGAGATGAGAGAAATATTCCACCACTTCCCCTCAAAAAAAAAAAATTATTGACATAATACTTCCAATTCTAATTTATAATAAGTTATACATTCAAATTATAAATAAAAATTTTATTTAAATTCTACATAAAATTACTACTAAGTCAAACTAAAAACTATTTTTCTTACACAATATAATGCATAAACAAGAATTAAATTATAAAATGTCATTAATAATTGTTTAAAATTAATTCAAGAATACATATTACCTACCTAATAAAATACTTAGGTTTTTTAATTTAATTTATGTTTTCAACTCGTATAACAATTGAAAATTAATAATATTGAAAGACGTAAATGATAATGTAATAGATAAAAAAAGCTAAATATTTAATGTGATTAATAATATATTGTTAAATAAAAATGCATTAGTATACACTATACAAAATGTCTCACATTTTCATTAAATCGATTTTAGTTAATCATAACTTTAAAAGTAATCACATTAGATTATTTGAAATTTTCAAGAAACGTCAACAATACTCTTATCCAGAATTAAAAAATGAAATGTCATACATCTTAAAATGTTTGAATTTTACCAAAAATAATTATTTTCACGTAAAACAGAGTATTATATAGTTGTTTAAAACCTTTATAAAATTTTTTATTGTTAACCCGGTGTAAATTCAATTGTATCGCACCAATAGACTCGCCACATATTTATCTACAATATCTAAGTTTTATATAGTAATATGATAAAAATTATATTTAAACAACTTATATTAATAATATAATTATTATTACTATAAAAGTACTAATTAATAATACATACATTTTAAAGTTTTCAACAAGACGTGTTTTTCAAACTTCTATGATGTTTCGTAACCGCTTAATAAAAGAAATTTGACTTTATATAAATATAAGATAACTTAATATACATGGATCGATAGTCATTGATGACAATGAGAATTACCAGTTTTGGTATTTTTAACTTACTCAGCTCACTGCTACAATATGAATATATGCTATTCTGTATTATATAACAACTTATAATAATATGGTTTATTATAACATATATAACTATTTTAATACCTATTTGTTTATTTATTAAATCTAATGTTATCCCTATTAATTTGGCCAAGGGGGCCCCCACTGCTGGGGTCCGGTCAGACATGTTCAGGTTGCTCGGGTGTTAAATCCGCCATTGTGTAAGAGATACTATAACAACTCTATAAAAGTTGGACTACAGTAAAAATAATGTATAACCATATTAATATAATAATTGTATTATATTTTTCATAATATAAGGCTCAATATTTTACATAATATGTTATATGTTATATTATAACAAAAAGGTTTGATTCTTTTAGTTCAGATTTTTTAAGTATAATTTTTAATAATTTTATCAAGTGAGGATCTACTAATACAAGACTTATGGGATCATCAAATCTTTTTCAGAATACTTAGTGTTATAAATTTCATTAATTTGTATCACTGTTACACATTTAAATACATCATAATTACAGGAATTATTAAAATCATGAAAACCTATGTTTATATAATTAAGTTATGTTATTATAATACTATAAAAGATAACTACACTTCTCCTGAAAGTTGATGTTTGATTTCGTTTAAAATATTTTTTACTTTTTCAAATTCTTCTTTTACATCTGCATTTTCCATTAGGTGTTTTTCTTTCTATAAAAAATAAAACATTAAAAATAACAACTAAAATGTAACGAAAAAAAATTTTCAAAACACTAACCTCAATTTGTGAGACCACTGATACTAGCATTAGTTTTGCAGATGACAGAAATCGTTTTCTTTTATCACTATTTTCTGCTTGGTTACTACAGCTAATATATGCTGCAAAGTCGAAAAAATTTAAATACACTAATGAATATACATTAATACATTATTTAAAACAGATATTTATTCAGAAATATACCTTCAGCTAGTTTTAATGATAATCTCGAGACAATCAGACAAGATTTTTTTTCTAGTGCCCATTTATTGCCTTGTGTGGTGAAACGATGAGCACATTGTAAATGGTGTAAAACTTTATCAGCTGTTTCTTTATTTGGTGTCGGTACAGCTTCTTCAAGATTTGCATACAATGTCCAAATTTCTCCATCATTTTGTACCTAAATAATAAATATAACCATAATTAATAAAAATTACAAATTAATGAATAATTAATTATACTTATATAACATACTTGTGATGTAAGTCTTCCAAAAAGTTGTAATAAACATTTCCTATGCTCAGATGCTGGTCTATCGTTTTCATCTTTAACATTATTTTGTATGGCTTGTACTAGAATCCTCAAAACTTCCAAATCTATATGCTTACTTTTTAAATCTAATAACCTATGGTAGCATTTGATTGCCTTTGATAAAAAAAAAAAAAAATTATTCTAGTTACAATTTGAACAACAATAATAATTTTTTTTACTCATGAAACATTTTAACATATTATAATACATACCTCTTCAAAACATCCACAATCAACACTGACTACCATCAAATTATCCCAAACCATCCAACTTTCATAATTACATTTCACAGCTTCTTTTAATGCGTAATAAGCTCTTGATTTCTGACCATTTTTAATGTAACATTTTGCTAAATTGTTCCAAGCTTCAAAACACTAAATTTTAAAACAAAAAATATAAATCATTCAATTTACAATTAATTTTGGATTGAAATGTATAAAACATTTTAATATTTTGTGTATTACCACAACCAAAAACCTTAACAAAAAAGACTGTATTGCTGGTTTCCCCAAATGCAGTAAAATATAATATAACCACATACAAGCATAGAAAAATATTTAACTTTAATTATTTTCCTAAACCATTGTGGTAAAATTTGTGTTGATATTAAAAATTTTGAAGTATTTCATTACTCACTTCACTCTCGATGTCACAGTATCTTCTATATGCTTCTGCAGCTTCTGACCATCTTTCTTCAACCATACATGCAAAACCAAGTCTAAACCATAAGTTTTCTTGTAACGAATTAATCTTGAGAGAATTTTTGAAGTGATCTATACTTTCTTTATACTATAAATGTATAAAAACAATAAATAAAAATGTCTTTAAAAGGGTAATTATTTTTTGAAATTTAAAGTAAATATTACTTCTTTTCTTGTATAATAATATAACGCCCAGTGTTTTTGTGCACGGCTACTTCGATAATCTGAAATTTTCCACGCTTCCTCGTAACGAGATTTATCATCAGTAGCATCTCCAAGCAAACATAATATTAAAATATGTTTAGCTACAGTGAGGTTTGATGATTTTAATTCATTTTCAAGAATTTGTGCAGCCTATTATAAATTATACTTACAATTTCATTTAAACATTTTTAAATTTTAACCATTGATCTTACCTTATGTCTATGGCCTTGAGTATTATAACAAGCAACACATTCC
This sequence comes from Aphis craccivora, assembly GCA_009835225.1. NCBI lineage: Eukaryota > Metazoa > Arthropoda > Insecta > Hemiptera > Aphididae > Aphis > Aphis craccivora. The sequence goes on from VUJU01000494.1 coordinate 19,293, forward strand.
TCCCATAAATCGAGAGCTAAAAACCAATCTAATGCACTTTGGATGGCACCAATTGAGAGCATTATATTCCCTAAATATGCTTTAAGTTGCCAAGAAGGTGAAACAAAAGAACAATGAAACAGATATAATCTCTCAACATTAAGTGGACTAGATTCCTCCAAACAGCTCACTAAGCTCTAAAAAAATAATAAAAAAAAACCCAATTTAAATTAAAAATGTTAACTACAGTTGTTTTAAAAACATTTACCTCAATCTGCCGCATTGCTCGTTCCACTGATTTCCTATTATCCCTTTCTAGAAGGGATCGTTGAAGCAAAGTTGAAACATGAACACTCCACACAGATTGTTGTGACACCAAACACTATAGTATAAATCAATATTTAACAATGTTTTAAGAAATAAATCATAAAAATATTACTCTTATATATGGCTGAAGTTCTTCAAATTGTAGATCATCTTTGGGTTTACACTTTTGTTCCAATATACTTTAAGCAAAATAAAATGATCTTAAATTAAAAAAAAATAATGTAGACAATAATATTATTAAAGATTAAATTTAGTATTTACAGTGTATTTAAGATGGCTGCTTGTTGAAGACTGCTCAATTTAGGAAATTTACCAGCACTTTCATTAGAAAACTTGATATCTGGTAAACGATTTTCATCATCAAGCACACAATCCTATACAAAACAAAAATGTTTTAATCAATTTTGTAACTATAGATATTCTTATACCAGATTGTAAATTACTTACTTTAGGCAAATCACAACATTCATGTGAAGTCAATAGATTGGTATTATTTTCTCTCATATGTGAATTGACAGTTAAGGTTAACTGGGCAAGCTCTTTTACCTGAAATTTAGTTCTTTTTCCCATTGCACCTAAAATAGTTTAATTCTTTAGCTATAATTAATTGATGATCATATTTCAACCTACCGACAAGGGAATGTTCTAAACCCAATAACTCCATTGCTGTGTTTAAACAGTTAGTGGCTTTTGTAATATTTCCATAATGAGAAAGATAAATTTTACATTGCTCTATCCTAAATATAGCTTCTTCTTCGTCAGTTTCCCAAACAGCATTTTCCATTTGTTCATAAGCCAGTTCAATCATGTTTTTTATATCATTTGATAATTCATTTAATAAAGATTGTAAAGTTGAGAGCATCCGTATTTGCCACCAAGACCGTGTCTAAATCAAATGAAAAAATAATTTATAGATATTATTTTAATAGTTATAACTTATAAAACTGCTTGTCATTCTTACAAAAATATTGATCTGATTATTGCTAAAAACCGCATAACAAAATACCAAGAGCTCAGGATACAATACTTTTCTAGACACACAATCTAAATCGTTAACTAAGCTTTCTACAACTGCAGTGCTTGAACCCCAACTTTTCAAATCTCTAAAAACATAAATAAATTATCAAAATGTCTGACCTAGATATTTATAAACTGGAACATGGATTTAATTCTTAAGTGAATTTTTAATTGACTTGTTAATGTTAGAGAATACTGGCACTAATAACATTTTCCTGAATATTTTAAAAACATAAGAAATAAGTCATAATTAGTATATTACGAAAAAAAAACTTTTAAATAAAGGTTATTGTGATTACCTGGGAAAAAGTTTAGGAAAGCTAAAATGGCTAGAAGAAAAGCACGAAGGCCTCCTCTATAAAATACGATTTTAACAGCCCCTGTTTTTAATAATAAAATCTTTCTTACATAACTGATCCTTTGTTGTTCGTTGCGAGGACGAACTCACACAAATCCACTACATAAAAGCAGGCGTTCTCCAGGGAAGTATTCTGGCACCTACACTTTACAACATATTTACTTCCGACATTCCTCACTCCGAAAACACTACTCTTGATATCTTTGCAGATGACACAGGCATAATATCTACTAATGTTGACCTAACCATAGCATTTAATAATCTACAAACCCATCTTAATGAACTATAAAACTGGTTCAATTTATGGAGAATCAAAATAAATCCAAATAAATCTACCCATAAAACCTTTACTCTACGTCCAGATCATAGTCCCCCTATGTTCCTCAACAATGACACGATTCCTTACATACAAGACACCCGTTACTTCGGAGTCCATCTCGACAACAAACTCATTTAGCATATCACATAAAAACAAAAAGGAAATCACTCAATTTAAAACTCCATAAAATGAAACACCTTAAATCAAATCTTCCTCTCAACACAAAACTCGTAATCTGTAACAAATCATCCGCCCTTCAATGTCTTACAGAATACAGCTATGGGGTACCTCCAAAAAATCCAACATTCAAAAATTCCAATCTTTCCAAACAATTTGCCTTCACCTCCTGGTACGTCAGCAACCTCATACTCCACTCTGAACTTAAATCCCAACATATACACCCTAGCCTCCCACTTCTATAAATTATTTCACAATAACACAGTCAATCACCCTAATCCACTCATTTCCAATTTCTCCTCCCTCACTCTCCCCGATAATTCACCACGTCGTCTAAAACAAAATTGGCCCAGGGACCTCCTCAACTAATAATAATAAAATAAAAAAAATATATATATCAATAATAAAAGTCTAGAATTGAAGTAGTGTTGTCCCTTCCATCAAGCCGTCCAGCTTTGTAAATTATTAACCATATTACTTATTGTCAGTGGCGGTTATACATGATGTTCAAGGGGAGGGCGAAAATGGGGAACTCCCCCAGAGCATTATTATAAATAGTATATATAAATATATATAAGTACTAACGTACAATATGATCAAAGAAGAGCTCAAGGGGGGACAAACCACCTTTCGTCCCCCCCTTATAACCGCCACTGCTTATTGTATAGCATAATACAAATTGAATATATTTTTTTTTAATAAAAAAAAAAAGGAAAGCTAAGAAATTTTTATTCAGTGAGATTTTACTTTAATTTTTATTTTCATTCTCATTTCAAAGCTAATAATGTCTGTAAGTTACACAATTTTTTTCCCCACAGAAAAATTTTCCTAAAGAAAAGAATCATATTTTATCCTGAACATTTATAGAGAATAGTCAATAGAGTCAATTAAAAACTTAAAAACTTCAAATATAACTTACAATTTTGATATCAAAGGTCCAGTCCAATTTGCTTGTATAAATAGCTGATAACAAGCAATACCAAATGTGAAAATAATATTCTTTCTGAAACAAAAATATGTTATTTAATAAAAAGTAGTATACTATAACTGAAAAAAAAAACTATATATTATCAATTGTATAGTTCTATTTTTTAGGCGGTGTTCATTAAAATCATATATTTTTATAATATCTATCAGAATATTAAATGAGATTATGCACTCGATTACTGAATACCTGTAATTTATGTTTTACTTTTTAACATTGAAAACTAGATGCTAAAATATATAAATAAATAATTTATTATTTGTACTGATTAACATATTAGGTGCCAGACATAATATATATATATTATATTTTTTTTCTTTTTTGAAAAAAAAAATTGTTTACAAATGAACAATTAGTGTTAGTTAAAATTTTCAATTATTATTCATACATCTAGACTCAAATTCAATCCAGGTTATCAGTAACTGACAATAGTGTTAAACAAAACTACAGAGTTTAATAGAAAATACCCGGATTTATCCTCAGTGACTTTTGGTAGGAGGCTGTACAATTTATTATCTGGATAATAATTATTATAAAATAGTAATTCATTTTTAATATTGAATATACAAATTATATTTTATCCCAATGATTCATTACATTTTGGTGCCACTACATAAAATAAGATATAGGTACCTATTATAAATATAAGAACATGCTAGGTAAATAATTACTCAATAAGATTTATCATTAAATTATTAAATGTTATGTACTTACTTTAATGGATTCAAATGTAAGAAATCGCTTAAATGTTTTATAACATTTGAACTGAAATTTAATTTGCTTAAATTTTCAAACTCATTGTATAGTCTTAAAAACAAATCATTCTCCAAAACTTCAACATAGTTGCCTTTCAAAACATATTTCATTTCATTTGATATATCATCTAAAAGCAAAAGGTAATGAAAATTAATTTAAGTTTTTTGTTTGATAAAAATAATATAGACCATAATAATTTATACCTGAAACAATTATTTCGTTATATAAATTTGAATATGTATCACCATATATAAGACACTTCTCTGTGTCCGTAAACTTTTCGACAGACATATTATTAACTTTCATTAAATTAAATGTTTTGATTAAAATAATTAAGTAATAATTAAGTATAACAATGTATTAATCGTATAACATATAAAACTTTAAAACAACATAGGTATCAACGAATAAAGTATAAGCGCAATAATTTTCAAAATTTAATAATAAAAACATGCAGATTCGCAAAATTCTGTAATATACGATACATAACCTCAAATTGATCACTGTTATCAGTATTATCAACAATTATTATTATTATTATTATTATTGTTACTTTTATTCTGTGTAGTTACTAAGTTACCTCCACGATTTACTTAATAGTATTTTTAATTGTTTAAGAATTAATTTCATAAACAAAACATATTAAACATTTTATACGTTCTATACGTTTTATACGTGGGGTATTATACGTGTAACGTATAAAACATTTTATACGCGTATATTACCAACCCTGCTTAATAATATCACAATAATATTATCTTTAATTGTTTTCCGTGGTTACCTCCACGAATTAAAATTTGAACAGGTGTTCTAATGAATCAATTTGGGTTCAAATCAAGGTGGATATATATCCACCTTAGTTCAAATATTATAAAATATACCTACATACAGGCGGATTAACCTATGTATAGTGGCGGATTCAAGGGAGGGGCACAGGGGCAGTGGCGTAGCCAGGAATTACCCAAGGGAGGGGGTTTAATGATCTTTTTTTTGCTCACCTCTAAAATATATTGTCCAGGAGCGGTAAAACAGGTATGGTCGAATTGCACTTATTTTAGTCAAATTTCACTTGAGTTGAAAAAAAGTAATGATCGAACTGCACTTGGGCTCAAAAAAAGTATTTCCGCAAAAATATCATGCATTTGATGTGGTTAAACGTTTAGAAAACACTCATTTCCTTTCCCACTTAAGTACAGCCAGTACAGGATTAGAATTGATAATGACTTTAATCATTGGCGTGGTTAAAATGATAGTTTTATACATACATCATGTTATAATATAATATTATAAATATATTTTTAAAATTTTAAAATTCTTTTTTTTTAATCGTCAAATATAATTATTGTCATTTTTACATATTTTTTTTTTTGTTTCGATCATTTTTTTTTTGTAGTTATAAATTAATAACAAATATCAATTAAAAATTTTAGTTTCGTAATTTGTATTTGTATTTGAGCATAAAAGTGAATATAATTTTCAATATTACTTATTTTTCCTGGTACCGTGTATAGTTAAAGATCTTATATCAGTAGTCTGCTTCAAAATATTAGTATCTATTTTTAATTATGTTAAAACAATATTTTCCAGCTTATTTTTTAGATTTGTAATCAGTTGCAAATTTTTTATTTTACAATACCATGATTGCGATTAGGTAATAGAATCTACATCTTATTCTTCTAAATAAAATAAACATGTCATAGATTGCGTTCTAACCACGCCAATGATTAAAATCATTGTCAGTCCTAAGTCCTCAGTGGCGGCTCGTGAGGTTCACATAAAGTGGTGCACAAAAAATGTAGGTATAAGATATGCTATCTATGAAAGATGATGGTGAAAGTATTAATTTTGTAAATTTTTGTATAGGAAAATACCAAAATAATGTATTAATGTACCTACTAAGTACTAATCTAAATAAAAACGAACGACGCGTCATTGCGGCACAATAAAAACAAGTTCGATGCACACATTAAATGTGCTCCAAACTACCATGTACCTATTACTAATCAACGTGTCGTGGCATGTACCTAATTCTTACACGGCCGCCCGGAGCACAAATAATTTGTGCTCCGCGAATTATTATTTATTAATCGTTTATAAACACACTTCTCGGTTTCTCACCATATGAGCTGCGGAAACTTTTTTTTTATTAATTTATATTTGTTTTAATACAGACCATATACATAATTATAATCAATTATATTTATATGTAGTCTAATAAGAGAAATCTAATAATTTATATATATATGTATATATATATTTATTTATTTTTGGGTGGTTCACGTGCTCCTGTGCACCATACCACGAGCTGCCACTGTAAGTCCTAAGCCTACAGTAAGTGTGCAAGGAAATGAGTGTTTTCTAAGCGTTTAACCCCTTCAAATGCAAGATAATTTTGTGGAAATACTTTTTTTGAGCTTAAATGCAGTACCACCATTATATTACCATTTTTCAACTCAAATGCAATTTGACTATTTCCTTTTAGGTAATAAGTGCAATTGAAATATCCCGGTTGTAAATGCGCTAAAATGTACCGAGTTGTAGGTACGCTAATTGAATAATACATTTTATACATAAGTATAACAAGTAACAAAACTATAAATTTATATACATTATAATAATAATTTTTTTAAGGCCAAGGGGGGGGGTGAACACCTGTCCTAAACAATTCTGCATATTACTAGACAATTTATAAAATTGTTTTATACCTACTGCAAGAAGTGCAAAGGTTAGAATAAGTATTAGTTTATAAAATGTTATGACAGTGGCGGCGCGATAGGGTTTTTGTGAGACAATTGTCTCACAGCTAAAATGGGTGGTGGGTGGGTGGTTACCTATGGTGACTAGTCAGAACTGAAAAAATATTGAGTACTTTTTATAAAGACACAACCTAATAAATAAATAAATACATAAATAGTCATATACTCATATTCATATAGTCATATAGACTATAGAGGATAGACTATACAGTATATACAGTATAATAGGAGGCTATAAAAAAAAGGTTGGAGGGTTTAATGTTGATCTCATGTGAAAGAGATATACCAATTGATGTTAATGAAGTCATAAACAAATTTGGATGGTCATCAAGCGAATTGAAAAAAGGATTAATGTTTGGATAATTTAAACTGAAAGGATGCTCGCCAGCTTATTGTAATCACCAGTTTTTATAAGGCTTATATTCGTTTAATTAATAAAGCAGTATATATATAATTAATAAAACTTATTTTTATTGTAGTACCTGTAAGATATTTGTAATTTTTAGAAAGGTAAACTTTATATAGAATTATTATGGGGGAGTGTGGGGGGTGTACCCCCACCGCTTTGTGCAAATTAAATAGGTAGGTCGTGTGTACTGCCACTAACATTTTCTTGTCTCACTGTCGAAAAAGTTCGCGCCGCCACTGTGTTATGACATTGTTTTTAGTTTATTTGTATAAATTATTAATTAAATACCTACCTATATATTAATATTAATTAATAATTACCATCAAGACTGCGTAATACATTTAATAGACAAGGTGTTTAGTATCTTATTATTTTCTCAAAAAAATAGAAATTAATGAATACATTAAAACTATAATTATTATTAGAATACAAAACTCTAAGTATAATCTTGACAAAATTATAATTTCAAATGGCAAGGGGCTGAACTAATAAATAAATACCACCAATATTATATTCTTGTTGACCATTATATTTTTAATTTTGTTATGTTGTGGCAGCTGATTTAGGTTTATTGTCTTTACTTTTTAGTAATATGAGATAGATAATATATACTTTCATAGACATTTGAGCAAATATCTCAGCGATTATGAATGAAAATAAATCATTATTTACAATTCCATCATATTTTGCTGAGTAAAAATGAAATGTTTTGCCCTTCGACGGTAGGGGTAACGTCAAACGTAACGACTAGTTCTTACGGCCGAGTCCGCGCTCCATTATATCTTATCTCTCTCAGCGGGTAGAGCAAAAGAGGGCGTTATGGTCTTCAGCGGTGGTGGTGGCGGATGTGGATGGGGTGTGAGGGCTCAGGATATCAGGCAAGTATCCAGGTTAGGATAGGTAGTTTAGTTTATTTTTTTAAATTAGATATTTTTTATTACTGGTACTCAAAACCGATGAAGTTTTTGAATATTTAATATAAATATATGCTGCTTACTCTTTAACTATTTGATCTTTTTATAATGATGTATTAAATAAAACATGTAATAGGTATTAATGTTTTAAAAAAGTTTCAAATAGGGAATGAACTATATTAAAATCTCTTAAATAGTTGCTAGATGAGAAGGCGGAGTTGTTGAAAGTTTCACACTGAATTTTCAAATAACGCGGTATGCTGTATTTTGGCCACACCATCTACTAGTCAACATGTCTGTGGCACGATTGCTACAGTGCAGTACGAATATTTTACTTGTACGCCGTGTGGTTCAGAATATTTTGTTAATAATTCCAACTATTAAAATTCTATTATAATAATTATATGATGATATTGGAAAATTGTTATGGAGTCTTAATAATTATTATATTTTATAGAAATGTATAGCATTCAAATGTATAACCGTGGTATACATGCATTAGTAAGCTAGTTGGGAGAGTGAAGACCTAATAAGAACCCAGTCTAGAACATTATGAGGACGTGATACCCGCACACGTTGTTTTTGTCTTATACAAGCGTAACACAGTTAAAAAGTGTTTTTCGCGGGACAGCATTACTCCCTCGATATTTATATAAAAATTACCAAAATTTTAAATCGCATTGAGAAGAACTTTACCTGTGATGTAGCGTTTTTATTTTTTCTATAGTAGTAACCAATAATTTTAAGTGATTAAATGAAAAATTTATAGGTTTGAGAATTTTAGGTTTATTTTATTTAATTATTAAAAATTATTGGTTACTATTCATCATCAAACACTGATTGCTAATAAATTAGCAGATTGCATTCATTATCTATAAATTAATAATTGAAATAATGCAATTTTCAATAAATTTATTTTCTTTCGTAACATGTAAGTTTAATTTTATTACAATTAGGTGTAATATACATTTTGAGAAACATAATATGTTATAGGTAATAATTTAATTCAAATATTTAATATTATATTTTTGATTTTATTCTGAAAAAATTTCAAAGTTTACCAATAAACAATAAACAATTATTAAACAAAATTACATGTAATTTATTATTTTCATTTTAAATGAACATTGGAAAATAAAGTGTTTTTTACACAATAATAATATAATAATAGATTATCAATCATTTCAAGTAAACATACATATAATGTTTAATAAAAACCAATGAAAATGTACAAACAAAAATAAATAAACACTTACAAAACTTAACGATTTAACATTTAAATGTTACATCATAAAATATAGTTTATAAAATTTGTCATAATTATATATATAATATATAATTACGCAGGGTAAAAAATAAAATATTTGTGTCTTTATGGATGCACAAATTCAGTAATTTTATATACTAATTTTTTTGAAATACATTGTATAATAGGTTTTCATAAAAAAAAAAACTAATTGTTACTTCGGTATAGTGTGCATGCATGAATACATTTTTTTTTTAGTCTTATGCAATAAGATAAATTATTAAATCGAAATATAAATTATAACTTTATATAATAATACGGTACTGTACATAACTTAAATCACAGTGCTTCAGAATGTTATTATAATCTACTTAAACATAGTAATAAGTATAGAATGTTTAATGTTGACATTTTGAAGGTATTAACATAATATGTTATCATAGTTTGTCGACACTGGTATTTGGCGTCTGGATACGATGATATTTGTACTTGTGAAATTCTTAACATTAGATTATTTGATCATTTCAATGAGCATTTTGAAAACATTTCAGTTATCATATGTATAATGTATAATATAATATATATAAAAAAAAAGAAATTAAAAATAATGTACTTTCAGTACTGGACAATGAAAAAAAAAAAATACTCAAGCTCGTATGGACTTAAAATATAATAATAATAATAATAATGTATATCGATCAGGAACATTTTATTGTAAAAAAAAAAACAGCAATAGCATCCATGCGCCCATCTTTGTTTTCAAGTTGACAGGTAACTTAAGTAGTTTTATACTTTTATTTTGTCAAGTGTATATATAATAATAAAAATAAAAATAATAATTAATAATAATAATAATATATACAAATCGCATTGGCCAACACATACTGCAACACTGGAGAGGGGTGGCGGAGACGTCTGCACTCGAAACGTACATAAAATATTATAGCATATATCAATCGAATATCAATTTACAAAAAAAAAAGGGAGGGCCGAGAACACGCGTACATACGTCTCATCAGACGTAAGACTCCTCGTCCGCGTACGTTCGGGTGACGACGAATCGCTGCTGTTGCGCTTGACTGCATTCGCCCAGGTAATACGAGGTGATGGGCGCCCGGCGGTTGGCCGGCGGCGGCGGACGGTACGGCGGAGGCGGCGGCAACGACCGGGACCTGGCCGCGGCCACGGCGGCCTTCTCCTCCTTGCGCTTCAACCGGCCGCGGAGCCTGACGGTGCCGTCTGCGTGCGCGACCGGTGCCTGGAGCGGTTGGTGTTGCCTGAGCTTGAGCGAGTCGGTGGCCACCTCGTTGCCGCGGCTGTTGCTCCGGGACACGTGCGGCGTACAGTCTTCGTCGGACAGCGTGCTCGAGTCCTCTTCGTTTTCGTCGCAACAGTTGTCCGCCGGAATAGCGGTGGCCGCGGATGTGGCCGAGGTGTTGGCCGAAGATACGGTGGTGGTGGCGGTGGCGGTGACTGAGGTCGCCACCGTCAACTGTTGCTGTTGCAGGTGCGGTTGCTGTTGTTGCTGTTGCTGAAGATATCGCCTGCGGTCCACCAGCTCGGCCGACCTGCGGGCGACGACCACGGGCGAAGCCGACTGCGGCGACTCGTCTTTGCCGTTGCGGTACGTCACCGCCGGTTGCTGCAGTACGGGTTTGATGGTCAGTTCCGTGTTGTAGTTGTTCGGGTGCAGAGAATCGACCACCACTTCCGACTTGACCACCACGTCGTAGTAGTCGGCCGCAGTCATTTTTCGGTATTGGTCCTGTTGCGGCGGCAGAGATATCCGGTTGTTGTTATTGTTGTTAATGTTGTTGCTGCCGGACGTTTGAACCGCGGGTTTGCTGCGACGTGGCGGCGTGGGCGGAGGTACGTTTCCGTCCAACACGGACTCTTCGGAAGCGCTTCGGCGGACCGCCTCCTTGCTGGCCGCGGCCGTCAGACGCTTGGATCGCTGCCGGAACCAGGCTTGCCGCTGGAAGTTGGCGTTTTTCCGTTCCTCCCAACCCGGGTAGACGCGCACGTACTCGCCCGGCATCGACGGCACGGCGGTGGCGGACACGGCTGTTTTGGTCGAATGCGCCTGGTCAAACGCCGGGTCGTATCCGCTCGAGCTGGTCGAACCGCTCTCCTCCTCGTCGGGCGTGTACAGCTGCGAGTCAGACATCGTCAGTCCGGAGTCCCGGCTCAACGATATCTGATCCTTCCTGGGCGGCGGGCTCACTTCCAGACTATCAATAGAACTGTCGTCCCGTCTCATGGCTTTAAAACAAACACAACACAATCATATATTAAAATAAATACTCGGTTTTTTTTAATACACCTATTTTAATTTTTTTTTTTCAATAATAACGACTGATAAACAATCATAATGGTCTTAAAAATATTTAGTTTATATTTCGGTTTAGGCTAACAAAAAAAATACGATGTCGAAATTATATTTAAATTGGGTACAATAAGAAAGAATAATATGTAGACATGGATGAGGGCATCAATTATTTAAATAAATGTGTCAAATACACGCCCCCTCCTGAAGTGACTCCCGCGATAAGTAGTTATAGACATATATGCGGCACACTTACAGTCAGATTCTTCGGTGCCGGAATCCCGTGGGTCACCTAAGAGGTTCGGCACGTGTGGACCGCACAGCAACTCGCAATGGGTGATGAGTATCTCGACCAGTGCGGGTACTGTACGCAAGTCTTCGGTCGGACACATGGCCGGCGAATCGGACCACAACAGGGACGGTCCAACGCACACGCCCAGGTTGGCGGCCGACATGAGGTTGTGCGTGGATCGCCGAGATATGTGGTAGAGTACGCACAGGAAGTGGCACAGCAGATGATAATTGGGTTTGGGCAACTGATCGATAATCCTGTAGGAGAGAGAAAAATTACAACATTATAAATCATTCCGACCCAATCGATATTATTACAAGGCGACGGCCGGCATCGCCATCACATAAAATGCCGTTAAATCAATATAATACACTCACGTTTTGATTCTAAAAAGTTTCGTGGGCAGGTTGGAACAGTCCAGAGCTGATCGCCATTTCGGGAACAGGTTGGTGCACAGTAAAGGGTCGGGCAACGAGCGCAACATGTCTTTGAACAGGGCCGCGGTAACCAACACAGGAACGTTCTCTAGACAAACGTCCTCACAAACGTCCATTTTCTCGCGGAGCTCGCGGACTAAACGGGCGTTTGCAGACTTTCTAAAAATACCCTGGGTAAATGGTCCTTTGGAGAATATTTGGTGTAACATGCCCTGTAAATTAAAAAAACAATTATATTATATCGATTGGTTATAAATTATAAATTATAATATAACGTTACTTGATAATTATTAAACACTTGTACTTTAAGAAATATTTTAATACTTAAAATATACTAATATACACACGGTTGTATAATACATTGAATGAAATAAATAGATATTTATCTCGAACTAATAATAATAATAATTCATCAGCTTAAAATAAAATATTATTTTACGACTCTAACAACCAGTTTAAATTATCTATTTATTATATTTCAACATTTGGTAAAAATAGTTTTATTGTTTATCTTTATTTACTGATACTATTAATTCAGTAAAATAATTATATATTGCATTGTATTATTAAATAACAAATGAAAAAATAAAACAATTAAGATTTGATAATTAAAAATTAAAATATTTACGCAGTGAAAGTAACTACCTTACGAGTATGATACTCAAAAATCAAAAATAATCTTTTAATACAAATGTTTAAATAAATTAAGAAAAATATAACTATACAATTTCCAGCCACGAGACATAATATATAAGTAGAAAATTATTCGATTTTAAGATAAAGTTAAACATATTTTAAATAAAAATTACTAGAATGTAACAATAAATATTATTTATTAAGATGTACTATTGTATGTGTTCAATTTTTCTAAATGTATTATTAACGTTTCGTCAACAATCCAATGAAGCAACAATCAATTTGAACTTTATTATTCTCTGAACAATTAATGTTTAAAATATATACAACACTGTAAGTTTGTAAATATATACTAACCATTACTGGCTTAGGAAGGTTTTCTCCGTCACAAATTCTATTCAGTGGTACACCGAACAAATTGCCTCCATTATCTTTCGTTGGAGTTTTCTTAAACACCTGACCAATTTTCATACGACTAGAAGACTTTTTCGGCGTCTTTTTGTTTGTTTCGTTTTCTTGAGCTTTTACACTCCTGAAAAATAAAAATAAAAACATAACAATTATAGAACAAATGTAATTTAACCATAATTTTGTATTTCAGTTCGACAGAAGAACAAAAAAACATGACAATCATTTATTTTCACAATATATTACAGCAAATAATCATTATAGGTATGTAGTGCATTAAATTTTTTATAAGGTAGACATTAATTCGGTAAATAAACGTTAGTAAACAAATGTCATCTTATCAATATTGGCCTTTGGTATGTATACTAAATACATAGTCATTAAAAAAAAAAAACAAATATGTTCACCTGCGATGGGTACAGATCGTTAACATGTTTTATCATCAGTTACGGCGAAAAATATTGTCACTTAAACCGAGATTAAAATAAAATAAATAAATAAAAACCGTATGTAATACGAAAAAACTAATGTTGTTCGACAAGAAAAAAAAACAATGCACTTGTGTTTTAATTTTTAATAACTATTTTGTACACATTTCACACACGTGTATATGAGGTACTCTGCACGCGCGTACATATTATGAGAGCGAACTTCGTTCCACAACTCAACCATTGTGCTGTCGTAGTCGGTAACATTATAAAATCATAAGTGATAAGTGAAGCCGGTGTATATTGATTATTTTTAAAATCGAGGGATTCCTCATGTTATTTAATTTACAGTGACGATAATAAAATAATAATAAGTCTAGGTTAAAATAAAATACAGATAATGGTACAGATATGAGATGGCTTTATGAGCGGTCGAGCAGATGTACCAGGTAGAGCAGTAATACAATAATAACTAATATAATCATATAGTATTCGATCAGTGATATATCGTACCTCAAAATGAAATGACACCTGGCCAACGGGTCGTGCACGTTGTTGCAGTGATCCAAGTCAAACCCTTCCTCAGCGCTAAGTCCGTCCCGCAGGCAACTCAACTTTACGGAATACGGTTTTTCGTGACCAAACAATGGATACGGCGGTTCTTCACGTGGCGTCTTGGCCCACAGCTGATACTGACTTGGGTCCACGTCTCTCATCTCCAAGTGATCCAATGCAATTTTTACGCAGTCTTTGGCACTTTCGTCGGGTCCGATGGCAAACGTCTTGCACTGTACACACATATACACACACCCATATAATATACATATACATATATATATATATATATACATTCAAATTCCACGCAGAACAGTTAAACGTGGGAGGAGAGAGGATATAATCCACAAAGCATTTTTTCTATATTAATATTTACATAAAAGAATAATGTCACATTTTTTTATTATTTGATAAAAAAAAAATACAAATATTTATTCACAAATATTGATAAAGAATTCTTTTTTTCTAGTTATTAAAATAATAAGCTCTGGTAATGATAAATATTGTACCTACTTATACAACGAGCTTTAAAAATATGTTATAAATATTAATATATATATTTATATATTTTGTAGTTATTATCTTATTTTAGTTTCCTTAACAATTTTTCAAAGTGGGTTGTAAATATATAAATCCTAGTGAAATATTTGATGAAGTGAACTGACAAAAAAACACAATTGATTTATTAATTTAGGTACAATACTGTTACCTATTGTTTTTAATTAATAAATCTATCTATAATCCTTGAATTATTTTTTTAGTGATTTTAGCTCATATTAAGAAATCAGTTTCATCCCTTATCCAATAACACAATCATTTAATCACCGCTGAATACTAAGATATTGTTACGTCCATTTGGACGGCGTACCACCAGCCGGGTGTGAACTACACCGTGCTGGATCGTCTTCTCCATACTCAATACAGCATATACTATATAAATAGCTAATAAATAATATTGATACATGTTACGTACAAGTTGAAAATATATTTACTGTAAACACGACAAGGTAAAATGTGGACCCGGGCTCATTGTAAAATAATGTACATAATAATATTCACCAACGAAAACTCGGGTATGTGACATTATTTTATTTGTTTATATATATATTATATTATACTATTACGGTAAGACACTCACGTATTCTATGCCAGTGTTGAGATCTTGGTAAAACACTTGGACGTTGGTAGTCGGAGGATCTTTGCGTATTTCTTCTTGCGATTCTTCTGCTAGTTTCGACCACCATAAGTTTCTGGTCGCTTGGGTGCTAATTAACATACATAAAACAATACACAATTATCATCATGTTATATTAGGTACTAAACACAACGAGAATAATACGCTATATTATGTACTATGTATACTTTCTACAGCACGTGTAAGTGGTAGCTAATTATATTACTCATGTACATGACAACGATCCAATAAATACACAGTATCACCTAAATATAATACTTTATTCTGTATCTTTATAAGCTGATAGTTTCATAAGCCGACTCTATTGATGAAAAGATTCTCTTATTAGTTATTACACACATAATAAAGTATACCAATAATCCGTGAAATATTTATTATTTTTTATCCCAACTCGATAAGCAATACCGACGTGCATTCCGGAAATTTTATACATAGGCGCCTGGCGCTAAAAATATGTTTTTATTGCTCATATAATTTTCTTTTTAAAAACCAGCATATTATGAGAATGGAAGTTATTTATAATTAAATATTTAATATAAGCATATAAATGCATAGAGATTAGATTCATAATATGCAGACAATATAAATAATTAAACATTCCAAATTACTCACGTAGCAAGCTTATTTTAATCTAACATTATTTTATTTATTATTATTTTTTTTTTAAATAAAAGCTTATCATTTTCAATCTTCACATAAATTATTAATTGATAATTTATACAAAATCATATTTTTCAAACTCAACATGTTTTAAAAACAACTTTGTTAATTACCTGAAGAATACGAGTAAATAAATTGATTATAAATTATATGTAGGTATCAAATTATTTCAACTACCAATTAAATTCAATAGAAATTAATGCGTATGCATATTTTTATCAAAATATTCTACTTTTTTAAAAAAAGTTATACATTCTTTCGGCATAAATCATAACATTTATTATATTATCGGTAATAGGTAATTTATTTATAGTGGTGAAAAATGCAGACATTAATTTAATAGGTGGTACCAACTTTATATTATTTGTATTATTATTATTTTTTTATTTGAAACAAAAAATGAAAAAATAAAAACAAAAATGTACTTACGAATTATTTTCTCCACAACGATTTTTATACTTAAAACTACCATTACTATCCCAACCACTTTCCAAACCAGGTAGTAAAAGTTTAACTTGAAGTTTTTCATTGTACCCTAAATTTAAATTTAATAAAGCAAAACACTTTTTTATAAACCTAAACATAATTTTTATTCTGTGCCTGTATAATGCATTAGTTTGATCAAGTGATATCATATTTTTCAGTAAAATTGTAATAATGCATTGAACACGTCGAACTTCTTTGAACGTATTCTGAACACTAAGCGTTCAAACTTGATAAATACTGATAAAAAATATTGTTTAAGCAAACAAAATTATGTGAATATACGGAACGAAAATATTAGATAACGATATAAGAGGGGGCTATCATGTTTCGATAATTTATAAAAAAAACATTTTAATAAAATATAATATAGGTATATATAGTAATTAAATTATATATTAATTATGTAGGTAAATACTACGGTAATAACTAATAAGTGTTCTACTTAAATTAATGTATTATTAATAGAAACACGTTAACGCATTTATAATATAAAATCGAAAAATTGATTATATTACTGCAGATTAAAATTGAGTAATGGGCTATTATAATATGATTTAATATAATATAATACATGGATGATTTATATATATGATGTATGAAATGTCGAGATTATTTAATTTATTGACCTCTGCGTTGCAGTACTTATACGCTTTATGTGTCTGAAAAAATTATTTTGTCGTATTCTTACTGGTTATAAACTTATAACTTATAAGTTATAGGTAAGTTAACGAATTTAAATAAAACTAACATATAGTTTTACTATGATACGCGGCCGCCTAATTTTGTATCGCCAAATATTAGTGACAACCGGTCAAGCGTGTATGTGTGGGTACTGGGTACACCATTATTAATATTCCTGCGCAAACGTAGATTGCCATCAATAAGCTCGGGCGAGTTAAAGTGACAAATGACCGATTTTAACTCGTTCGAGCAAACAGTAATTTTAGTTCCGTATCGACGACAACGACCATAACACGATATTGATTTCCCACGGTCGTAGAAAATTATTATTATTATTTTTTTTAATTTATGATACTGCATGAGATAAGAATATATAATAGGTACCTATAATATATACACTGTAAGCTTATCAATATATCGGCTGCCCAACTATGAAAACAAATATTACATCTATCTAATATACATATAATATAAATAGTAAATAATAATGCTTGCAAATACATTTTAAGTATGCGCGGTTGGAAAATGTCAAAGTATATTAACGCGATGAAAGTTTCTAAACATAAAAGAATTACAACTATTATTTTTATTTGTTTCCTGTTATTATTATTTTGAATAATTAAAAAAAAAACATGTAATAGTGATGTACCTACACCTTCGTCAAAACTCAAAGTTATACCTTATACCTATAGTTACTCTTGTTCCCTGTGAAAATTTCACATAATTATATATCATTATTGTTATATATTGAGACCAAATTCAAGGACGCGACCTTAACTAGTAAAACATGCAAGAAATACAAACGACACGAGCGATAATATAATATTATTATGTGTTAATATTTTGTTGTTGTTGATTCTGTCGAGTTTACGCTGTTAGAAATTAATTTTTTAAGAATAAAATTAGACTTTGTTTTGTAATCAGATCTTAATTACGACTTAAATTTTACAATTTAATTTGAAAATAACACGAAACTGCTTTAACTCTTGATTCGGTTAGATAGCCGGATAGGTTATTTTTGATAAACAACCAGGTATTTATAACAGTAGATACATTAGGTATACCTATAATAGCAATGAGGTATATTATTGTAAACAAATTTTAGAAATCTTTCCATCCCTATCCAAAGATAACCAATGATGAAAGTGTAGTGACAGAATTTTAACAAAGATCTCATACCTGGTACTTGATACCTATATACAGCGATCAGCTGTTTTATATTGTTAAAAACGATATTTAAATTGATAGTTAATATGGAATTTATATACCGTAACATATTGAGTTTACTATCGCATGCACATCGTATTAAGTATAATTTACGTGTAGATACTGTATATACTATATAATAGTGTAATACCATGGATGTATAGTTGTACTTGATATTTTATTATGACGTCATCTGTGACCCATACACAATTTAATAATAAAAATTATTGTTCATCGTATAATGATCGTATAGCTATAGGCATACAATAATATTATATACCCGTGGGTATAACAATAGGCCGTTTTTTTGTCTAATTAAGAGCTGCGTTTATGTCGGCAACCTATACCAGTGTATACACTTTAGTATATTATGTATGTGTACCGTTAGCAAACCTCCTTTTCCGATATACAATACCGTTTGTCCCAGTGAGTTCTAGTGATGAGCATATATTATTATTATTATGACTATTATACGTCGATGTGCTTATAAAAGAGAACAGATTACATATATTTTGGACCGCTGTTGTTCCATGTTGTCGGTTCAAAGACCCTCTAGCACTAATGATAAAGAGCTGAGTACGTCCCCCGCTGAGGGACCACATCCCAAGTAAACACAACAGTAAAAGAATTGTGGACACCCGACGAAGAGACCAGCTATAATATGATGCATACAAAAATAGGTACTAACCTAAACACTGCCACATAGTTGGTGGTCGGCCATCCGATGACGAAAGACGTGTCCGAAGACTTTGGAATTTCAGCAACTTCGTCGATTACCGCCGGCGATTCGTTAAGCCAAATCTCCGATATCCTGACCTTGTCCTTAAGTTTAAAGTTACTACCGGATTTCGCTTTGGCCACCAACAAGAGGTCGTTGAATAAAAATAAATGACGTTCCTGACAGTGCACACCCTACACCAATTCACATTAAAAGAAAATTATTTAGTATTACATCATGTGTGTGTGTGTGTGTGTGTATATATATTATAATATTATAAATATATAAATAATATAATATATAATACATATTATTGTGTTTGATATTTTTTAATAATTTTTATTATTTACATTGACGAATTGGACGGGAGTTTCCATTATGAACTTCCTCGGGCTATCGTTTTGGATTTTGTTGGGAGTCGAAGGAGGAGACTCTGATCGCAGAGATTTCGACGATAGAGCTCTCCGTAGAGCTGCTGTACCGGTTCCTCCTCTCTTCCGAATTAATCCTTTCATCTTCTAAACAACAGAAAAAACATTATAATTATCTACCTATCTAAGTAGACTAAAAAAAAATTCAAATAATATTAAGTAAAATAATGCATACATCCATGACAGTAGTAAAAATGTCTTATCAAATACAAACATTATACAATTATAAAATTGATAACTTCATTAGTTTAAATATTAAACATAGCAAATAGAAAGTTGTTGACATAAGTGTCATTGTTTTAAGGAGTATTATATATAATATAATATCTTTTTCCAATCGTTGGTATTGCATAAATTGTTAAACTTACCATTGTGAGGGCTTCTTTGTCGTACAATCTGAGAAAATCGTTTGGGAAAACATCTTGAATTCGTTCTAAATCGCTTTGTTCGTGAATACGTTTTACAGTCTGTAAATTAAATATATAAATATAAATAATAAAATAATTACATGTATTTGCAATATATGTATTGAATTTTTGTTCCAAACAGGATATTTGATTTATAATGTAAACAATGACATCGGTTTTTTGTATTCAATACGAATTTAATTAGCAGTGAAATTAAAACGAACGCAACTCAATCGCAATTGTTATGATTGCGTTAAATAGTGCAGTATATCTATATAGATAGGTATATAATATATTGCCAGGAGCCAACTTTCATATGTAGATGCATAAATGTTGTTAAAGCGATTCAAAAGTGTAAATGATACGGTTAATAGACTGTAATAAATAATAATATTATACAGTACGGGTGCCCGCTTGACGATTTTTTAAGTTAACTATAAAAGCCGACAGGCATATTGCCGAAAAGGATATCGACTACAATAACCTGTGTTGATAAGTTTTCATTCATACCGCGTACGCGTTGCATTTAAAACAAACATAGGTACCTATTTATATTGCTATTATACATTTATACAATTTTTGTTTAAAGTAGAAATAGAAATTGGAGCGCGTCGCGACAAGCCCACAACTACGTTCGAGTTTTATAACTATAACAACACACTCATTTGATATTTTACATTTTTATGCATGCAATTCATTGTATGCAAATAATAATAAGTAAAACAAACACACGTGAGGTACTAACACCGTTTGTCATAGATATTTCATGTAAGAAGATAAATATTATAAACGAAGATTATATTAGCACGCGAGTGTGTTACATAATATTATGTGTAATACTGTACATATTATGACTTATGGTCTGTACGTAGTTGAACACAAGTACACAAGTAATATAATATTGAAAATATTTCACGGTTTTGCGGTTTTCTTGATGATTTCGTAGTGTCGAAAAAATAAATCGGGCAGGACATGAATAACAGATTCCAATTAAATAAATGTTATGATAATTCATAAGTATTTGTATACAATATAACTGCTACGCGTTTATGTCGACGAAAAATGTAATTTGTATATAGCTTTTAAAAGTATAATACCTTATACGGCATTTATGTAGATAATAAAATAATATATACACATTAAAGTGAACAATATAATATTATCGTAATAATAATAAAGGTTTAAGTAGTATAATATTATATACCCGCATAGCATATGCTATCTTGTATCGGCTAACACAAAACAGGATTACAAATCGTTTTTTAATCGAGCAAAAAAGTGTTTAAAAGAGTAATTTTCTAAAAATCACTAATTCATTATAAAATTATAAGCATATTCGCGCTGCAATCTAATCTCAACGCCTCTTCACAGATATGAATTGCAAAGTGGTGAAACGCGCGGGGGCACAAGACCAATATGGTCATTCTACCATTTCACTGGACCGGTACGCGCACCGGTGTGTCTCTCCTTGGCACATTTAGCCCCCGTACAAATCCGTTACATAGGTAGGTCGTAGGAATTACACGTATTATATATTATTATTAGTAAGTAGTATATCTGTGTGTGTGTGTGTGTGTGTGTGCATAAGTGTAATATAAATACAGCCGGTCTAGTGCGATTTATCGTATCGGTTTTGGGTGTGGTTTTGGCCGCGGCGATCGGTGTCATTCACACCTATATAAAGTCGTATACAACTACGATCGTTTGGCGAGCACGGGGCGGTGTTTTAATGATAATTAATTATATTATATTGTTTAAATTGGAGCGATGGCGAAACCATATAGGTTATACATACATGCACTGTGTATATAATATATTATATACACGCGTGTACTTAATAAATAGTAGGTACCATTATACTACCGCGAACACCACTTCTATTCATCAATGGAGATTTTAAGAAATAAACGATATATTATATTTTATACGCGGTGCGCTGCAGATCCGTTTCGACCGCTAAGACAGCCAGATCCATTGTGGTGGATATCGAAAAAATGAAATAGGTACAAGTGGGTCGCTTTTATCAAAGAAACGAGCACGTATATTATATCGGTTCAAAGGTCCGCACAATGAGCGGCAATTATGTACACGGTCGAAAAATGTATATATACATATTTTTTTTTATTATTATTATTGTTATTTATAATATAGTAGGCGAGAGAAAAAGTGATATGCTTCTTTGTGTCATGCTGAACGGACCGAAGAAAGTGGGTCTCCCCCGTATGTATAAGAGTATATTATACGGATTATATGTGCGACGTGGACAATAACCGATACAGTTTGTTTATCAGCGCGGCCGAGTCATTGGCGGCGGCGGTTGTACGACATTCGACGAAAACGTAGTCGGAATTACGCCTACGGACGAGGGCGGTTGAATGAAAAGAACGAGAGGAAAAAAAAAATACTCAAAATAATAATAATAATAACTCACTTGTTTGACGGCGCTGTTCGCCATGCACAGATCGTGGTATTCGGCGCCTCTTCCATGTTCCGGTCTGGTCTCGTCCAACAAACTTTGGAAATACGTTTCGTATTGAGTCAGTCTCTGTACCTGCATTGAACAAAAACATAAATGTATTTAGTGACAGTGACCTTCGTACCATTTTATATTAATATATATTATATGTAGTTACATAACTAGGTGATCATAGAGATCTCAACTATATGATATTTCGACCATGAACTACGTCGAACCGTAACATTGTTATTATTATTATATACACATCGCACTGTTGTGCGTAGAGCATATAGATACGTATACCTATCGTCCATTGATGATGTTAAATTATACAATAATAGGAGACGTGTCAAATGGCAAAAGAAAACGGTGAAACACGTGGGGAGAAATATTAATATAATAAACTGTATGGACATTTGCATATTGCAAAATAAGAACAATCGTAATTACTTACGAAGGTTAAATATCGTCCACGTTATTTATTATTGTAATACTATTATTAATATATTTTTTTCTATTGACGTAGATAAATCACAATTCATAATTTATTATTTTTATGCTGAACTGTTGTTATACATCCTCCGTAGATACAACCACATATCATCGGTAGTATGTTCGCAGTGTTTGTAGAGTGTGTGCCATTCTCACTTGTACACATAATAAATCTATCGGAATGGACACCCTATGAAGTAGTATAATTCACAAACGGACGCGAATAATTTTAACATAATGCGATAAAAATCAATTCATTCGATTAAACGGACGATGTTTGTTTACTTTGAATCTTTATAGCAACATCCATATAAGTATTGTAACGCAAATAATATATGCTGCCACTATAGTAGATAGGTATAGTACTGGCAGGTTAACGACTATCGTTCGATTATTGAAGAAGACCGTATTCAGTTACGTATTTACGTCGTGGTCAGTACTTTGGTAATATATAAGTACATTATATATGCGGTATAAATATTAAGATTACAAACACTTCTACATACAAGTGTACAGTGTATGCGGTGTATGTATAACTAATAATATAATATAATAATATATAGACTATATATATTGGTAATGGAAATATATGTTAACGTTAAACAAATCACTCAAACAATATGAAGATACCAATATTATATAATTTGATCTCTGTAAATGTTACGATATGTGATGTACTGAAAAGAAAAATTAGAATATAATATAAACTTTTAATTAAGTACCTACTAGTAGGTACTTACATAGAAGTTTAAAACTTTATATTTTTAAGATAATCAAAAACCCCGTTCCTATCGACATATATGCTGAAGTAAGAATTATAGAAACTATAACTGCCACGGGATTGTGGTTAAAAATAATTGTGTTAGTATTATTTCCCCTATTCCATCAAAATAAGAGCTTCTGAGCTCCATTGTTAGCACGCGTTTACTCATTTAGAACTGATAGTTTTTACAAATATATTTTCAACTGATTTTAAACAGTTTGCTGCGAGTTAGTGGCATAATATATTGCACACACGTTGTACGTAAACACCACCACCGGGAACTCATCGTCTACATGCGATACTATCACACATATAATAATATGTACCCGAAAAACCTGTAGAATTCTCGCACGAGCGTTCTCGGAAATCTGCGAGATACCTAACCTCTGTAGAGTACGAATAATATACAAATGAACACTATACTTGGTGTACCTACATATATTTTATATATACATATATAGTAATACGATACATCCGACAAGCTTCCTGCTGGGACACGGCGGGCGCGTCGAGAAACGTGACACTCAAACGGTCCCTGGGTTTTTGTGTAGGTACATCCTGTCGATAGATTATCATTTAACCTCCTGGGCCAACCTTCGCGTATCGCCGTCGTCCGACACACCACTTACATTATTAACACAAACTAAACGTAAAGAATCATTTACGGCCTTATCGCTATTATTACATTATATATATAGGTTACCTATTTATAATATATTATTGTTATATTCGCACACGTGGGTATTTTCGTTTTCAATGTGGTAGGGCATTATTTGGGTCTATATAATATCATTATACGTATACAATATACGTACCTATATACACATTGAACACAGTCTACAGTTCTATAACTAACAATTAATGATTATAACATGAAAATTCACCCAAGGATTAAGTTTTATCGTTTTTACCCATTGCGACTTCATTGAGGGTATCATTTTACCGTACCCAGTCTGAACGCAGACGAACTTTATATTTCTTCTTATATTTACGATTTATGGCAAAATCTATAGAATAGGTATACATTTTTGCCCTTGAGCTGTACCCGTATGACGAACATATAATTTTTTTAAAACATATTTTCTTGCGTAATCGACACCGCAAAATTTCTAGTAATTTTTCAAGGTGATCCTCCTCGATCCTCCTCCTAGCACACACCGGGAAAAACTACCAGTAATTATCGTAATTAACGTATTTCAGAGGAAAATATAGCAATTGAGTTGAAAAAAATATCACCTTTGTTATTTTTGTTCATCCTCTTTCATCATACCGACGACTTAAATAAAAAAATTATATCCATTTAAAACACCGTTTTGTTTTCAGACGATTAGTAACTATAGACTTGATCTCGTTATACCGATCTATATATTTTTAAGCTTTGTCGTTTTATAATACACGATAACAGCTAGTACATTGAGATATCTCGCGAAATGATCGCCCACAACAATACAATTTATGGTGATATATATTTTTAATAACCTTCAAAATTTTGTTAGTTTGCTTATAATCGACATGGTTATATACATGTAATGATAAAGTTTTGATCGTAAACTTTAAAACCTTATTCGGGTATCTTCATACCAAACTTCCCCAAAAATTATTTTTATGCTAAATAGTAAATAAACTTTAATCACAGTAAATTTAATTAAATTTATAATATAGTGACGCTCGACACTTATATATGCGTATTGTTGTTACGTGTACGACTGTACTGTATATTATAATAGGTATACTCATAAATGTTAATGGTTTTAAAGGTAATAAGTTATAATTTTTAATTGAACAACCGTAAAGGTATTTATATTATTTTGTCATAAGAATATAAGACCATAATATTCTTGTACCTACATAAGTTGTTCGTTAAATTAATTATTGATAATCATGCATCATTAAAATTTGTTAACATGAATAAATTAAAAAGAATGTGTTGATTTAATTGTAATATTACACCGACAAATACGTCACATTCTAGTACAAGTAGTACACATAAATATTTTAATAATACTAAAGGTAAATTATAATTTTAAATTTTACTTTTATGTTTTAATAGTTTTATTACATCTATACATTGTGTAGTGTGAATTGTGATACATGTATCTATATATAGGCAATAAAACGATTACCTACTTAAAATAAACATTTAAACAACTCATTTAAATAAAACAATTTATATTCTGTACCTACACACCCGTAAATTAAATATTATTTTGAGTGTTATCCAAGTTTAATATCAGTTATGAAGAAAACGAATAAGGAAGGTAGTAGGTAGATAGGTACATTCAATAATTTAAACATACTGAAATGTAGATACCTGTGTACAGCATACGCAATATCATTGATTTGTATTCGTATCCACATACTTGTTATATCAAATATGTATAGGAGTTATCTGATTATTTAATTAAGTTAGAAAAAAAATTGTTAGCTACTCTAAAAAACTGATCCTTTCGATTTGTAGTAGATAATTAAAGCTAAAATAAGGAATGAAGGTCGGAAAGATGTACTGAGGGGTGCACACCGGTTAAAACAAAAACTAAAGCCGTTCAAAGCGAACCTATATATAACAGTTTTGGTTATGATTAAAACCATTGATCCCCGCCCGGACTAATAATAAAAAAATGTATTATACCATATACCATTATTCCAATTTGTTTTATTAGATATTATTGTTAACGACTTCATTCGAAAAGACATTTCGGGGTGAGCCGTAGCCTAATATAGATGTATCGACAATAGTATGCGCCACTGTAGTCTGCAGCTATATACCTACTACCTATATATATATACAGCAAGTTAACGACGTGTGTCACGTGTATCGAGTGATAATATCCTGCTCGGCGATGAAGTATAGAGTATGTATGAATAATCAATGCATCGGATATTATCGCGTCATCTTGGCTGTATAATTAACCACGAAGGCGTTTCCTTATAGACGGTATAATATATTATATAATATGAACCGGTAAACCGGAACCCAATGTATCGTCGAATAAAAAACAAAAGAATTGTTAATTAAAGGGAGTGGGGTCAAAATAATAATAAGCTCTTCATCCCCGTCTCTATAATCAAAAACGTTTTTGTCGCTTGAAGAAATTTTATACAGACTAAATTCACCCGCTGTCGCGACGCCTTGATCGGCCGGGGGATGAATGACGTTGGAAGGTATAGCATATATTTGCATATTGTAAATACATATAATATGCAGAGGTATATAACGGTTTCCAGTATTATGTATCAATGTCTATGTATAAATACGCACGCACCAGCCGCGAAACACCTGTGGGTCGCGAACCAGTTTGTGTCGAGATTTTTCCACTCGCGCAACGCTTATTTCAGTGGCGTTCTGCAACGGGATGCACTCGCGGAATGTATGTATATACACGGCATATACGTTTATTATTATCATTATAATCATCGTCATCTGTACACACAGATAAATGGCGCGTTCAAACCGTTTTAATTCGAGCAGGGGCCGTTAAGTTTATGTATATATATAGTTGTTTATACGTATAAGCAACTAGTGCCGGATAAACCGCCGGCGCAAACGGTGCATTGCACTGGGGCACCGTCGCCGTGAGATGGTAAGGACCGGACGTTGCGGATATCAAAATGTCATAAACGACATATTAAAAATAGCATAATCTTAATACTGTGTGCAGATGACTAGATGAAATATTATAATATTAAAGCTATAATAATTATTTTATCGCACGTCGCGCGTCGTATGAATACATTTAGAAGGCTGAAGATTTATTTTAACATTTTACAAGATATAATTAAGGTTAATAAATAAATACATTTTTTTTTCAGCAGGGTTTGAATTTTTTCAACATAATATTACAGGAGTACGCCTACCTATATTATTCTGATAATTTTAGACATGACTCGTCGCCACCGTTGTCGGGGTGACCACCGCACCGTTACGCGCGCGAGTTCCCCGAAATCGAGACGGCACGAAAACGAGGCTATCAGCGGCGCCGCGACGCATAATAAACGGGGTCACTGGTGTGTCAAAAACGCGTGCGGATTCCTACGTCATGTAAATTAATGAACGAGCGATGTTGCTGTTATTGTGCGACGGAGCTCGCGCTCGTGCGTGTGAGCGTGTTACGGATCCTGCTCGCCCGGGTGCAGAATATAATATAATATTATATTATAGATACGCGTAGACTGTGTATACTTTATATAAATTATACGTATTATATATAATGTGATGATATGAATAGACGACTAATTCGAAAACCGTAACCCGGTAACTGTACCTATATATTTTATTGTAATAATAATAATATGATGTTATCATAATAATAATAATAATCATCATCACGGGAGTCGTGCAGACGTGGCGTTTCGGTTGTCGCAGAGACACAGAGGCCCCCGATATAGGTTCTGCAACTGCAGCAGCAGCAGCGGTTTATGTTTTGCCAAAGTGCAGCTAGGTATCTAAAATATTGTACCTATTACTGTTTTCAAATTGTTATAATATGCACGCAGTTCACTCGCCAATGGCGGTCCTTTTAATCGAAAAACTCCCATTGCTATATTATATCCACCGTGAACCACGACACGACAAATAAATCGTATGTTATGATACGAGTGAAAAATATGCGGATAGAACGATTCAAACTTGACCGGCCGTGTCTAAACATTATCGCATTAAAATCCAGTCGGCGTTTTTCGATTCGACAGTATTTATTATACCACACACATACATAATATACTAATGGTATAATAATTATTATAATATAGCTGCGCATGGTTATTAAACTTCGCGCCTACTAATAATTCGAGATTTAAAATAAACCGATTTAAAATGCGCAGTACCTATACGGCTATAACCTTTATATTATGACAACCAACCGCGTTTAATGCGATATCGAATATGATATTAGAAGTACCTACACATTCAATTTTCCGATTATTTCCATGAAATTAAATATTAAATTAAATTACTGAAATACATAACTAGGCAATAAACAAAGCATTATTATTAAAAAATGAATTTTAGGTATTAAACAATATTTTCATATTTTAAATGTATTCCTTAACTGATGTATAATTGTCGCAGAACGCAATAGCAATAGTATTTTAGTAATAAGATCTCGGACTTTATATCACTATATTAAATTCCTATATTAGATATATACCCTAATAAATCTTGAACATTTCGATGTAATATTGTCTTAATAACATAGAAAATGTAAAATTACAATTGTTGAGTTTTTACTTCAAAAAATATCATTTATTATTTATCAAATTTTGGATAGAATTTACTAAAAAAAAAAAAAAAATGTTATTGATTGAAATATGTTAATTGCTGAACTTTTCAAAAATAACAAAAATAACACCACAGCTGAAAAACTAATATTAAAAACTCAACATTGTAAAAATATACAACATAATTTTATATCATATGTTATAAATATAATAAAATAGGCATTATGCTTACTGTACTATTTTTTATCTAAGTATATAAAAATAGTGTAACATTTGCAAATTCGATAAAATCTGAGCCATAGTAATAATAATAATGTAATAGTGATACAAATTGTATTAAAGATTGGAAGATTTTGAATGCTAGGTAAAAATAAAATGTACGTTTGAGACGTGTCTTTAAAATAAAGAATTCAAAATGTTTTGAAACAAGTTATGTTCGCGAAACAGACATCACACCGCTCGCGTACATAATAGTAATCTTACGTATTCATAAATGGCCATAAATCGACTGTTAAACGAATAAAAACTTCAAACGTCTGGGTACCTAATAATATTCAGATGGCGTCGGGAAGAACTGTGAAATAGTGTTTATATTTATATATATATTTTTTTGTTATTCGGCGGGCGTGCACGCATCACGAAAGGATTATAATATACAGACGTACATGTATCGGCGTCGATTATTGTTATTATTATTATTATCATCATCGTTATTATTATATAGGCACCTGCTGGCTGTACGCCCGAATAATTATATATACATATAAAGAATATACGTACTGCAGTACATAAGTACTCGAATATATAGATATATTTCGGTACGTGATTTACCCTCCAAGGTCAACACTGTGTGTTCATATATATATTATATATGAATATTATTGGTAGTATACCAAACTGGCACGTTTATATTGTTATACGCGTATATTTCTATTCCTATTTTCTTTTCTTTTTTTTGCGATTCGCCCGCGTTTCCTGTTAATTACAACGCGACGCTGCTCGTAAAAAGGACATGAACACGGCAGGCCGGACAGT
This sequence comes from Aphis craccivora, assembly GCA_009835225.1. Lineage (NCBI taxonomy): Eukaryota > Metazoa > Arthropoda > Insecta > Hemiptera > Aphididae > Aphis > Aphis craccivora. Next base: position 49,367 of record VUJU01000494.1, read on the forward strand.
GTGTTTGTGTGTGTGTATAATGTGTGTATATATAATGTCAGTGTTCTGTATCGTGTTTGTATGAGTGTGCGGGGTAAGATTGCTGCACCGGCATAAAAGGAACCAGTCGTTTCCATGTTTGCAAAACGGATGTAGTCCTATAAAATACACACAAGGAACGTGCAACGTCGTCGCGTCTATGCTGGATATATGGATGCTGCGGTCGAGTTTTCGTTTTCGCAGTTCCTCGCGTGTATAAATCCTGCGAGTGCGGGGTTATAAACTTCCTGTCGCCGGAAAGTCTGTTCTTCCATGCGATCTCTCACCACGTTACAACAACAGTACAACACCATCATACAGTATACAATAAAAACGTATTGAGTATACAAGTATATATATTAAATTGTATCTTAGTCGTACAATTTTTATTATTATTATTATTTTATTTTTTTTTGATGCGTAAATAAAATATTATAATCGCGGTTATTATATAGCACCAGCGATCCGGGCCTTGACAAGAGGGATACATTTATATTATATTTCGTTATATATTAAATAACTTCAGTATATCGTTTCAAAGATGACTTTTGAGTATGAATATATGGGTATACGACCGATTTATTATATAACAGAGTTTCTTATTGATGTTTAATACATTAATATAAATTTGTATGAACCTACGCACATTATATAATAATTGAGTTTGAATTAAAATTTAATTTGCCCTAAGCACAATAAAATATTTACTTTGTAATTTCGTAGGAGAGCGCGATTTATCAAACAACTTTTATCTCGCACATTGCTATACATGTATGATGCATGTCCGAATATTATCAAGTATATACTACAGACTCGGATTCCGTGGCGGTATTTCTTTGACCGATCTATTATGTTTACACTGCATACATAAGGATACAAACAAGTGTATTATGAATAATTATGTGACATGTTTTTTATGTGAAAAAAATGTTATCAGCGGTTTCAATATATTTTTTTTATTACGTAAACGAACCGATATACATACAATAAGATCAAAATGTACAATACTGTTAAGAATAAATGGTTAATAAAAATTATCGTCATATTAATGCTGTACAAGAAAATCGTATATTAATGTAAGTACGACGTATACATTATTTTTATGCATTTTTTTAAATTCACTACAACTATATTCTATTCATCATAAATACGTTTATATATATAATATATTATGATTTAGTACCAGTTGTCGGTTCTTTGTCGTTTTTTATATATCCCACGTATTACACACACATACACACACGCATTATTATACTTAGATATATATTGTATATTATGTGCAGTATACACCGATGGGGCGATGGTAGTGAGCACGAAGAGGGATTTACGCAATACCCTTTGGAGAAAAAACTCCCCCGCTTTACACCGGAACAATGGATTCGTTCGTTTTTACCCCGAAGCCGTTTTCGACGTTAATTATTCCTGTATAGAGTATATGCGCGTCTATATTACGCAATAGGTTTTCGATTTCAGTTCACACATCTCTCATCTATAATAATATTACATAGCCAACGAGGTCGTTGATATTATGACGTTTTATCGCACAAACTCACACTCACACCCGCGCGATATTATAACAATATATTATTATTACGACAACGATCATCGTCGTTTGCCGCTGTTAATGGAGCGTAAAATTTGTCTGGGCGTGTCCGGTTCTCCGTACAGGTACCCAATACATATACGTATTGTACGCTATAGGTATCCGGACGACGTTGTCGCCGGTCGTCCGGAACTCATGCACGGATGAAAAGTAACGAAGCGCGCGACGAAAGAGGGCTCATCACGTCAAAATGAAGATGATGATAATATTATTATAGTTTACTTCAGACCAACCCATCTGTAAATATTTTTACAAACAAAACACAAATATTCATAGACAAGCAAACAGGCAGATAAGTTACTATATGCCGCTGCGGGAAACATGACGACGTAATAAAAACAGACGTTGATCGGCCTGTTTGTAGTTGGTTTAATTATAAACAACCGTAACCGACTACATTTTCGCATTAAGCATATAGGTATATCAAGTACCAACCACATTAGTGTTGTGGTCTGTTTGTCTGCGTGTCCTTACTTGAGGTCTAGTTAAAATCAATTACATTACAGTACTACACACTTGCAATGCGGTTTAAATTACTTTAATTTTAAGATAAAAATAAAAAGGTACATTTCATATATTATTATCAAACGCATATACAAAAATGCGTGGTCAACCGCAATATGTAATATCAGTTGCATTTTCTAAATAAACTATTTATTCAGTAACATTATTATGTAAATAATGAATCTATTTTATTTACTGAAATGATGATAAAAAAAAGTTGAGACTTCAGAGTCTAGTTGAAATTTTAAGATTCAATATAGATATAAAAGGATAAATTGGCTATTGGGTTTTGTCATTATTTCTATATTTTAAAACTTATTTTGAGGATATCGTTTTATGTACTCTGTATCTGCACGATTTTGTTATACATATATCAACGAATTGTTATACTAAATAATTGTTGCGGGTCGCAGGTGAGCTGTCATTGACAATAAAGAAAATTCCAATGTATTCATTGTTCCGACACGTAAATAGCTCGTGATAGGTATACAAGCAGATTTTTATTTTTCAAGAATTTTTATTATTTGCGAATCAGTCATGTGAATGAGTTGACTTTTTTTCCCCTTTGGCCATGTTATTTAGGTATTTTATTGTATTATTATATTATTATAGTTCATTGTTAAATACCTACTTAAATACATAAATATATTATTCACAAAAATTATCTATGGAGGTTATATAGATATTAGATATACTTAAAACATTAAATCAAATTTTTTTTTTGTATTAAATCATTACTTAGGTGAATCCCTACATAGTAATATGTAGCCATATAGGTAAATGTTTATATCAACAATTAATTTTTAAATATAATCATGTATAAGTAATATTTTTTTTATGTTGGTAAACTTACACATAATATTATAAAATATATTTATCAATTTTCATATTTTTTTTTATTTCAAATAAGTTCTAGTTGCTTTTAAAGTGTCGCAAGTTTATTGTTATGTTATAGTTTCAACTGCTCGTTGTTCCTATATAGACTCGGAGTATGATTGTGAAAACTGGTCTGTAGAGACTTCAACAGTCGTTATTACTAACATCACTAAATGTGCACAAGAATTTTTCTTTGAACAGATAACACATACGACATCGTACAAATTATACACGCATAATGTGGTAAAAAACGTAGGTATAAGTGGGTTTTTTCTAATTTGCGTTTGAACATCTTCATCCAATAATTTTTTAATACCTTGTTTTCCAAAAAAAAGTCAATATATATCAAAATAATTTAATCGCGTTATGATGGGCGTACGGTGAATAAAATAATTTCGGAAGTGAATTTTCTTGCGACCTGTTATGTAAATGTTACCGCGGGCTATATATTAAAATATTCATCGAAAATAATAAAATTTTATCGTCAAGTATAATACACTACGATAATATTTTGACCTCTTATTTTAAGTTTGCTAATATTTTTTTTGAAAATACGTTCATGTACTTAAAATATTAGTTAAGTACCTACCAGAATTTTCTAGGACTTCTTTTTTTTTCACAGATCGGCGGTTACTGGATATAGTATGCCTATATATTATTGTATAACACATAAATGTGTAATCAATTGTCAAATAGAAATTTCAAGGTCATTTAATTCATTACCTATATAAGGTGTAAATATTTTATTGTGCTTCCGCACAAAAACACGTGTTGTTTGTACTCGTATCATGAGATTTAGTAACATGTTCGTTGATCACTTTCTGGTTGTCTCATTAAAAAGTATACGTATTGTTTACGTTGAACTGATTATCACCGGATTAATAGTAAATCATTTGCATTTAGTTTTAAATTCAGATACTCGGACGAGGTCAAGGTTCATTAAGACGATGGTAGATTATTGATAATATATATATCTATAACTGTTGAATTTTTGATTTTCATTAATTTCAACAGAATTATAAAGAATAGGTATACTATTTTAATGTAGCTCCGGGCTTTTCTGAATGGTCTCCGATGGAAAGTAGAATCGACCGATTGCCAAACGTAGTTATAAGTCGGAAATGATGTAACAAAATTTTGTTTAATCGCCAAAATACTTTGTCATGTACCGGTTTTTATGCCGGCAGCAACGCATCTTAACACATACATTATAGATATAATAAACATTATTATCAGTTATCACATACAGCATACATGAACAGGAAGTTTTTATTTATAAATGACTGTCAGATCGTGTGACTGTGTGATTTGGGTCTATTTTTTTAGTGTACTTACCGCAATTATAAGAGGATTTGTAAAAAGCATAGAATTATTTTAAAATAATTAAATATATTAAATTACTCATTACTTATTATTATTTAATTTTAAAATTATTTGACATGTGATTGGGTTTCAAATTTAGTCTTATGTAAGCATATAATTACTTATTATTGAACATACTAATTAATTTTGTGATATCCTTGAAGTGTCTTTTCAACTTAGGATTACCAAATAATATAGCGGTTTGGATGCACGTATTTATTGAATCTTTTTATGTCTAACCGTTATTCTGGTTATTAAGATGTTTAACAAAATCTTCCATTAAAAAAAACTATTGTGTATTTTGATTTTATTAGTGAATTCATAAAATAAAGGTTCTTGTGAAGTACCTACCTATTTAACCCTCGTTTACATATACGTTTTGTCCTTAAAATAAAGCAAATGAAACAAGTGGGACCTACTGCAGAGGAAATACCCTAACCATTCCCAATTACTATTGACGACAAAGAATCTCTATTATGCTTTACAGACGAGTCGGTAAATAAGTGATTGTTGGTGAATAACACCCTCTATCGACTTGAATAATTACTTAATTAGTTTGATACTTACATGGTTATATCCATAATATACATGCTAAATTATATGAACATTATTTAGTTTTACTATTATTATTTAAATAAGACGCGATTTATTTACAAATAATAATAATATAGGGAGTTTTATTACACCAAATTACTAAGTATTTTAATATAATATATAAAACATATATTATCATGAAATTATATCTAATATATTAATTTAAAATAGGAGGCAATCAGCTCAATTAACAGCCTAAAATTCGCATTCAAAAATATAAACAAGTCCTACTCGGTTAAGATATTGAATTTCATATGGTTGCAAAACGCAGATATAGGTATTAAGTATATTTAATATGACGGATTTTATAATCCGTATAATAGGTACAGGTATACCTAAAAATAAATAAATAAGAGTGTAATTCAGGTGGTGTTAGTATTGGATTACCACAAATCATAATATAACGTAGTTTATTCCACAATGTATACTATACAAATTTGTTGAAACTCAAACCAATAAATTCTTTGTAGTCATGTTTTAGTCAAGTTTATAAAAAATCATATGCAGACATGCAATGATGATCGCCTAAATGCTCAATTAGGCCCAATCATAAAATGGCCATAAATTACACATTAAGATGTGGTATTCAACGAATGGCGATTATCGGTGGTAATGATCGATAAACATAATTTAAGTCGTCACTGTAATTGCTGATTGTACGCTGTTTAAATTCAAAATACCGATAATATGTTTTGAAAATTTGCTAATTGCAGTCCCTCCTCGGCAGATATATTCAAGGAATAGATGACTCGGGGCGCTGTTATTTAGAAAACATTTACAATATAGTAATACAGTAAATTGACGAAAACACAATTCATGTATTTTCTAGTATTTAATTCCCACGGTATAATAATTTAATAATCATAATTGTAAGAGTTTTAACAATTTAACGATTTAATGAGATTTATAAACGATTAGTCAAAGATAAAGCAAACAAAACACACATACACACACATAATATAATATGTAAAGATAGGGAAAGTGAGATAACTTATCAAAGATTAGTCAACGCAAATATAAAAACATACCGAATTCGTTACGAGAACCATTCGAAATGCATTTTCGTTGAATGAATCCCAAATATTGTCAACGTTTAATACCACCGTAGCACTGCAGCAATAAGTACAACCGATAAACGATTACATCGTTTCGATAACAATTATATTAAGAAAAATAATACGCACACGGGATGAAAATCAAAATAATTCACACACACAATATAGGTATACTCCGCAAAAATCGCGACGTACATACGGCGCGACAGGCGAAAACGACACGAGACGGATGGCACTCGAACTTGAACTGGCCGGCCGCGCAGTCCAGCACACTCCAGCCGCTTCCTCGTTGTACCGCGCAGTGTCCTCGGCACTAGCGCTATCTATCAGCCAGGTCGGTCAAACGCACATCTCGTATTTTCGAAACATATTTACAACACATCAAAACATAAACGTATTGTATAATGTATATTACGAGCGTGTACTTCACACGAATATTCAACACACACACACACACACACACACAATATGACCAAGACGAATGTGCGAAAATCGTCCGTTTTCCGCACCGCCTCGTAAGTGCGTAATAATAATAGTAATAACACTATAATAATAATGATAGGTAATAATAAAAACATCGTCATCGCCGTCATCTATTATTATGCAACTCGTAAAATTGACCGATTATCAAGGAGACTGTATAATATTATTATCATAGGTATGAGGAATATATCTTCGGGAAGCCCTCGGGCGGCGGCGAAGTAATCTAGTTTTTTTTTGCAAGGTAGAGGAAACAAGTTGGTGCCGGGTTGGTATTTCTTTTTTTTTTAATATTCGCCTTTCTTCCACACGATTCTCAGGACACGCCAATACGCGACTGAATGCGAAACAATCAATATATAGGTAGTTGTTTATAAGTTATAATAACAACGATTAACAACAGCAACGTTGATTATACCATTTATAACTAATAATAGTTTACAGTTATGAAGCGGCCAAAGTGTGTAATAATTTGTAATATATAAAAGCGCACCAGTAAGTAAAATGTGTAACCTAACCGGCAGAGACTACTCCGACGATGAAACGATGATATAAGTGTGAAAACTGTGCAGAAGTTAGCCTACTCCTCCCTTGAACACTTTATCTAAATTATACAGAGTAAATCGTAAATTATTAACTGTAGATTTCAAAAATATGATTAAAGTTAACTACGAAGGGATTGAATAGGTATTCGCAAAACTAAATATTTATTTTTCGAATTCTACCTGAACATTATCAAAAAAACTTATAAAGCTTAATTTACTAGTGTGATTGTGAGAAGTTTTTTATAAATATTGAAAAGTTGTCAAATTCAAAGTTACTAGTGGTAATTGTGTATTTTTCAGAAAAATATGTTTAGTTAAATAATGTTGGTATTTTTGTAAGTAATATACTATACAGTTAAGTATAAAGATATTTTTAAAAAAATAACGCCCACGATAAACGAGCGCCAGGTCACGCGCTATATATAATAGAGTGCCGAAAAAATTACGGAAAATTACGCTTTGCGGGTAAAACTCACGGATACAAATTACATACGACGTATTATACCATTATAATATTATTATTGTTGTTTTTGTCGTTGTGATGCAGTTTTTGCACACCGCGCTCGACTGCTCAGGACACGTATTTCTATCGTTCCTTCTTCTGCTGCGGAATAAGGCCGTCTCGATTGCTGCAGGACAGTAGGTATACCTATAGTATGGAGAAAAAACGCGTTACATGACAATTCGCGCCAAATGACTCATATTCGCACACGCATCACGACAGTATACTTTATAATATGTTGTATTCGTAGGTTGTGTTTGAATATTGTACTGTAACGAGAGTGTTAATGCGTTATAATATATTTTAATATCGGCGACGCAGATTGAATTACGTCGTACACGATTTTTAGTTTAATTAAATTTTTTTCTAAAGTAAGTATCATATAACTTCAATATCTAGTATTCGCTTACTGTTTTAATTTTATACGACCAAAATCACGCGCGTTTCATCCTGCTGAGCACGGACTGAATTCTGGATAGTATTTATTTACATATTATTCGTATATAATAATAGTTTGGTGTACGAATATACAATAATGCGACTGTCTTTTACTTTCTTGAATGAATATGATAAAAAAATAATATTTTATACCTAAAATAATATAATATACCTACATATATTATACAAGGGAGCCCGGGAGGGGAGAAGGTACTCTACAGTGATTTAGTTAGAGACATTTATTTCATATAGTCAATTGATTATTAAACTGCCGTCAACTTAGATAATCATCAGTTGTTTGCAAACCGGTGCCGCCTATATTTATTTTTTCACTTTTTTTTTTATGTATATAGAGTTAGATAAGCCGAGAACCAAAATACATGTACACCATAGGTTTGCCATCAAAATCATCTAGTCGTAAAATATACTGTCCGACGGATGTAAGCATACACAATAAGCTATAACATTTAATGTGTAATAGTGTTTACTGTTATTAGATATTCGCCGGTAGGTAATAAATTTATTTTATAATTATTATGTTGTTTGTTAACCGTTTTATATCAACAGAAAAATATTATATAATTATTTTTTCAAATATTGATCCTTCAATAATATTTCTAGTTACATATACTATAATATGATTGTTTGAAAAAAAAATCACCACAAGTTAGTCGACCGGTTTAAAAAATAGTGTAATAATAAATAATAATTCATAAGAAAAAAGTACACACCTGGCAATACTAATAATAATCGTACTGCATGTAAACAATAATATGATAGTGTCAAACATTAAGTCGATAAAAATATTGAACATGCCTATATTGTAGGCAATGTAAAAAAAGTGTAATAATATACGGACTGTCTCTGCCGCAATAATAAGAAATATCACACGACAGTGCGTGGAAGATGTTTATATGACAATGGACTACTCATTGTCGAGGAGTCCCTCGAATAAAACGAATAAATCTGTATAATATTATAATATGTATACTGAAGGCGTTTTGTTTACAAAAAACACAAAATAAATTATAATATTATTTTTTGTACGGCCATAAAACGTATATAGGTACGTGATTTGTGGACGGAATAATCGTGTGTGAGTACGTTTTCAATGAACTTGGCCCGAATATTACGAGAATATTGCCGCAGCTATATTCTTCTTACGCACGAAATTATTCAACGACTACGCAACGCCAAAGACTATAAACACAACAGTCGACAACAACGCCACGGCGAGGCCCCTCCCCCCTCATGCTGCGGATCCAGCCGATCCAGAAGGTAGGTATATTATAATAACGTATAATATTATAATCTCACGGTTTTTGAAACGTATTAGCCGAATCTATTAGCGCTTCGCTCCGTACATCATATTATAAATTGTTTACCCCGTGGGCCGCGAGAATTTTATTTTTTTTCCCCCGACGACTTGCCGCGCGCACGCTCACACACGTACGACGTACTGTACACAAACTTATACGTGCGCATTTTTTTTTATACATATACATGTGACGAGTCTCTCGTATATTATATATTACATAGCGAGCCGATAATTACGGGTTTCCAAAGATTACTGGTTCCTTCAATGCAAATATATGCGACAGCGGCGGCGGCGACGACGACGGGTAAAATCAAAACGTAATATAATAAACGAGTGGAAGTCGCCACATACACACACACACATATTAAACACTATATATTATATATATATATTAAATAGCTGTATCGATACGATAGATTACTATCGTAAAAATAAAGAAATGTACATTTATTCCGACCATATGTATACATATGCGTAAATAGATAGTATGTATTACTCAATATGCTGTAGGAGACGTACGCTGCAGATACCGGTCGAAAATCTTGTGCAAACATCCCTTGGGGCAAAAATATATCTGGCTGCGATTTATCGGTCAACAATATGATGTTATAACATCTATACGCGTAGATATATTGAACGATGGCTGCGGTATACATCATATTAAAATATGCGATTATTATTATTATTATTATACGGCATTATACGAAGGTTTTAGGCTAATCGCAAAATGTATAACATTGCAGTATAATACTGCTGGCAAACGATCTCGTTATTATTGAGCGAGTGGGATACGCATTTATACGATCTGTATATTATCGTCAACGTGGGCCCGGAAGACATGATGTCGGCCGATGGAAATCTATTAGGCAGAGATCGTGTGCAGCTTGTCCGGCCAGCAGCGATTTGTCGAACAATATTAGCGAATCAAATAGATTTTACGAATTGCACGCACGTTGCGAATAAAAATCAAACCTAACAGAGCACGTCATATTGACGCTTTGCAGCGAATCTGACAGTGGGTTAATAACTTATCCGCGTCTCGTGCCCACAGCATTATTACCTATGTATACTGCACAGTATACAGATGTACAATATATATAGACGGGCATTTCATATACGCACGCACACATATATTATGGATTTAATCGCTAAAATACGCGTCCTTGATAGCTGGCAGGTCGAATTTTTAATTATTCTGGAGAAGACAAGTATAGCATATACTGCTCGTCGTATATATAGCGGCGAGTCGTAGCTCGGGGGCCATCGTATATAACTACGCGAGGCGAGGCACACCTCTAGCGGAGGGAACTATGGCTGCTACTTGCTATATAATAATAATATTATTATTATATTATTATATACCTATCGGCTCTGCGCGCGCGGAATGTGGACTGATGTTGCGTTTACTGTATAATATAATATATAAATACGTCCTATCTGCTGCTGCTTCGGTGGTAGTGGTTGCTGCAGCGTAGGCGTTCGTAATGAAGTATTCAATTATAATTTTTAGAAAAACTGTACATGTACCCATACATCGGTAATGGTTATATGCGTACACATTTATATACCACATAGTGTGCTTGCGGACGATCGGATTTACACCGTTTGATTTGGTCCACATTTCGTACTGTCTCAAACAGTTAATAGGTATTTACGACTAGGTGAATTCGGTTTTGTTCACTGGTAATACGCCCTTGAATGTTAATAATATATATTTAGTATTATATACCTATATATCGTCTTTCGTCATACTATATATACAAGTGATCACCAACAGGTGTGTGTATGTGTAAACCTACATAATATTATATAGTAATATAGTATTATGTTATTTATACTATAACTGTAATGTAATTGCAGTTGCACAACTCCCGGGCCCTTCTACATTAATCACGCATAACTAATTTTTGAAATATTATAAATTTATTGCTAACAAACCGCACACAGGAAATAAAGTAGGTATATAAACATCGCAAGATTAAAATATATAAATACTGGCTTGAGAATATAATACTCGAGGTCGTTTAAGAAAACAATTTTCTCAATAGATGGAAAACATATTTTCAAATTCATTAAAATTATATTTTGCCGTACATAGCGTCGTAGCCTCATATAGGAACACAATAGGTCAACGATGGTCATATTCCCATTAGTGCGTTTATACGGCAATGCTTGGTGTGCAAGTTATTTGCTGATGGCGATGTCATGGAGGGCAACTGATTTGTATTACTTAACAAAAAGAAAATAAGCAAAACCAATAACTAGCTCAATAACCTCTGTCCAGTTCTAATCTAAATGGAAAATAAAACGATTTTATGTAAATATCATTAGAGATATTTTCCAATAATAAATGCGACTATTTGTATACGTATGTATTTGCGTTTAATATGCAAAATAGTTTCAGAACGACTCTGAAGCGGGTATTCGCGGCATTTTAATTGTTTTTATGGTTCTATTCATTACATTCGTCGACCTAAACCGCTTTCTGTAATCCCAGAGGTAAAACGTCGTAATGATGACCGTGACTCAAAATAGAATTACGTATGATCAGAATCTGAATTAGCTAGGTGAAATATTTAAAAATATTTAAGTGACTAGTTACCTAGCTGCAGGTGTCCAAATTTGAAATCTTCAAGTTTCGCAACATTTCGGGTTTTTTTTTTTTAGTAAGAGTTAATTTCAAATAATTGATGAAACTTTTTACACTCGTATTAATACATTCTCTAAACTTAAAATTTGTAAGCCGGGTTCTGCGTACGTACGGAATTTTTATACACATTTAAATGTTTCTATGAAATTGAGATTATACCTGTAAAACTCAATTTATAATAATATACACATAATTAACCTCACTCGCGTTCGTGTGTTTGAATTTTTGGCTGTCCCGAAACGACGAGTGTGCACCCATGGGTAAAAGCAAAAAATGTGTTTTGGCCAAACCTAGATCGCGAGTATATATAATATAATTATACATATTATATACGAAACAGTACGTAAAATATTATCATCGCGCTCAGAAGCCAAACCGGTTTGGCGATACTTGGAGAATAAAACTCGCCATAAGAATATTACACGCGTGGCTAGCCTATTCGACGGCATCGAACCGAATTGGAAAACGCGTGTGGCGTGTGCGTGTTAACTATTTACTTAACTAGATTAGATTTAAGTATATTTGCGTGAATTGAAATAAATATCAATTTTAAGACTGGCGCGGATTCAAAACTTTTTTTTACCGTCTCCACCAGCCTTATAGACTTTAGGGAGAGGTACCTCGACGACAATGATACTGGCGGTCGTGAAACACTATAATAATATAATCTCGTGCCCTTTGATAGCTCTCGAGTTCACGGTCACTTGTGAACATGACATCTACGTTTTTTTAATTTTTTTTTTTTTATCACTATTTGTACGCCGCATTGGTTGAAATCTAATGACAGTGTAATTGGTCACCGGTATATAACTTTTTAATGACCGTCTGGCGGTCTATATAGGTATCCCCATCGAGTAGGGGAGTTCACCTCTTCGGCTCTTCATTTGGCCGTGATACGTTTTTAATAGTCCTAGTTCTTTCGTGGTCTAAATGGTTTGTTTGTTTAAATTGGTTTCCAAATCTCTCAGAAACCATTTTGTTTAAACGTCTTTGTCCGAATAGTTTAACGAAATTATACATATTAGACGATATAAGAACGTGTACAATGTATACACTAATCGTAAATATCGATATTCATGCAATGTTTTGTATGCACATTAGTATACATTAGCAATTCACTGACAAGACTATGAGTACGGTTATCGAATGAGTACCTACATAACTCGGACCGTGCCTGATGCATAATATGACTGCGGTATGCAATTATTATACGTTTTATATATTATTAAAATGTATATTTTCAATTCACCGCAATCTGTTGTTTCTAATATTCACTTTCAGCGAATACGATTACCACTGACGGTGTCATACGTCAGAGCTTCTTATTTATACACAAATGTATTTTCGTTATTATATGGCGAGGATTATCAATATTCCGAGAGCATACATTATTGAAACCAACACATCGATCCATGTGCCACACAGTATTACGTGTATAATAGTCGTCAGTACTATAAGAGAAGAGGAGGGTTATACACATTATTTTATTATTTTGATGATGCGGATCTCGTCCAAATGCATAATTTGCATTCCATACGCATTCGTAACCACAGAACAATATAGCTGTCGAACCGATTGACAACGATAATAATGACGAAAACCAACTATGGAATTAAACATTTTAAAATATCAATATTTATCCTTTGCTCTATCCTTAATAATATAGTTGGTTACAGAACTTTGTAAGGGGAAAAAATAATTCAATTAATTTTACACCATAGGCGATCGGCTATCGTGTACCTAAATCAACGCATTGATGCGTAGATAAATAAAACTAATAGAAAAACAACAATTTAATTTAATTATTAGATATACCACTTTTGGCTCGTCAAGTCGTTAGGTACATATAATTAGCTAATAATTATTTTTTTCTTAACTGAGGTAGATCGGTACTTATATTAATATTTTAATATATTACCTATAATAGTTTTAAACATATAATTACTGTTTTAAAATAATATTTTGATCGTAGTATTTACTTAATTATTCTTGGATTTAGTTCAAGGTAATCTTTGCTATATTTTTAAAAATTTCATTGATTCAATAGCTTATCCCCGGAGCAATATAAAACATAACATATCGTAATTCAATATTATTTGTTCATAAAATTAATGACGATTATAATATAATATAAAGAATAGAGATGAATTTTTTGGATGTGTACAACGTGTAGGTATTTTATATTTATTTCGAAATCGATGAAGTTATTTATGTCTTTATTTTTAAATTGTAGAGTCTTACAAGAAATATTTCAATTCAAAGGATACATTACAACTAATACAAGGACACAAGATTATTGCGTTAGAAGTCGATGTATGTATATTGATAAAAGATACATTTATATAAAAATATATCAACTATTGAAGACGCGTGCGATAATATTTACATTGTCATAAGATCCTTTTTACATGTAAAACCAATTTCGCTTTTAGAAAAAGAAAAAAAGTGTTACCAAATGATCCGTAAACGGTGGTGATTTCTACTATTCAATAAGAACACGTTTTTGTCATAAAACCTACAAGGTCTCTCGATGAAGCGAAGCGTTTTGTGGCGACGTCCACGACGGACTGTGACCAGCACTGACGCCAAAGGTGTGTCGTACCGGCGAATATATCAGAAACCGCGACGATGCCCAAAACGGATAAAAATGAATATTACTGCGGCGATGGTTGGAGGGATGGGGTACACATCGATCGAAAGAAAAGAAATATATTATGTACACGGGGTCTAGTCTGGTGGTGCCTCGAGATATTCAGACGTCTGGACATTGGTCGCCGACCACTATTATTATTATATACCTACAACCTACCTACCAGTAGATTTATATAATAATATTATATTATATGTCTAGATATGTTATACAGAAGAGGAGGAGGAGGAGGAGGAGGAGGAGGACAACGACGAAGACGACTCCAACGCATTTAAAGTCTCTTTTGGGCGATAATCAAAAATACTCATGTTACTACAATACGGTGTACTTTAAGTCTATAATGGTGTACCTCCTATATACATATTATATTATATGGTATAATATTTATGACTGTTTAACCCTCTCTCTGTCTGTCTCGAAATCCTTTTTTCGGTAAACCATCAAATATTGTTATGTTATCCTGCATTATACATTATACATTACCTACCCTCGAGAAACGTAATTATTTTATTTTTATGTTTTTTTCCCCTTCGACGGCGACAACCATGTAATCCTCCGGACAGACTATACGTATATTATATATATATATATAGGTATACGACTAAACCTGCAGCGCATTGAAAATATATGAAATACCGACTGGAATTACGCCGCAAACAAATAACACGCATTATACATATATATACATATACATCTGAGTTGTACTGTTGTACTTCACTGGTTTTTCTCCCGGTGCTCCGACAGCGTTGTAGTGTGTGTAACGGGTAGGCGCGTGTAAACCAGATCCAAACGCGGGCGAAAACTGGTCCAAGAAGTAATATTAATAACAAGGGGCCTCGACAAAAATTATACGTATACACATCACATATACGACTGATGTATACGCACAAACGTATGTATATAATATACGTGTGTAATGTGTATGTATGTATAAAGTCCATTACGCTCACGTTGTCCGTCATTATTATTATTATTATATAGGTATAGCATTATATACAGCTGATATAGGTATACGTCGGACCATCGGACTGCGCACGCACGACGAGGAGGAAGCTCAGGGTTAAATTCCGACCGGGGCAACCGCCGCCACCGCGCATTACAAGTATATATAATATTTACAATAGCCTATATATATATATATATATATACAAATAATAATAATATGCAAACGACTGCTATTAAAGATATACAGATATGGTAGGGCGTATGGTGCCGTGAACGGTTTTTTAAGGAACAGGAGACGGACAAATACGAGATTTTGGCATATTTTTTTTTCGTGTCAATCGGTTGATTATTACTTATTGCTGTACGTCGTATTTATATAATCATATATACATACATACATACCTACATAATATGTATGTATGATGTAAAGGTACCGATACGCGAAGGTCGTTAAGGTCGTTTCGTGCGAACTAACAATCCCAAGATGTCTATATAGGTATTCGGTAAAAGGCGTGCCACTCATATAATATGTTTACGAATGGTTTGTTTTTTTTTTTTTTTGAAGTAAACAATTATTATTATTGCAATCAAGTTTGCAGTTTTTATTCACATGGGGTTGTTGTTTGTTATAAACGCAATAAAATCTGATAGCGATATGCGGATGACACGATGATGAATATTATATTATAAAATATATACGGACAATACACTATTTGGTACTGCTGAAGAATGTTGCATTGATTTATTTTTTTAAATTATTTTTTCGTTAATCATCAAAATCACATACTTTTACAAATTCTTAGTAAATAAATACGTGGTAAATATTTACTTCGTGTCTCCACGTATCCTTATATAGGTGTTTACGGTTTAGTATTTAAAAATATGTAAATTATTGTATTAGTCATATCTTTCTAGAACCAGCAGTACAAAAACAATAATTTAAAATGATTAAAAAACAACTACTACCTGAATCATAATCATTCATCAAGCATTGCACGTAAACTATGATTTCACTTTGAAAATTCAAAACTATATGCGTATATTATATGGATAGGTACAATGTTACGAAATAGATACAATATTGCGTTTGTTGTTATCGTCAATAAATACTACTGTGTCAATAAAAATTATTTTTTTTTTACCGATCTTGGCCTAAATTATCACAATAAACTCAATATGTTTTAATGTTCAACATTTTTAAGTAAGGAAAAAATATATTTACCATAGCAATATTATAAATAAATTATAACTGCACAGTAATTTTTATCGTATTAAATACAAATTGGTTATAAAAAACTCATGACTACGTTTTTAACATCTGCATATATTCAATATTATATTTATACCGTTTTATACATATTCGATTTTTGACAGCCGATAAATTAGAATATATCTTTCGACGTTTCGGTATACATAGAATATAGATAAAATCATTATAACTATCTACACATTCGAACTTCAAAGTGTTCTCAAACTACTCAATATACGACATTTATCTGTTCGACTGTTCATAGCTATTAATCTCATTACGCTTGTAATAATTACTTAATATGGCGGGTATATAAGCAATAACCAGTTTTCGCAGCCTTAGCAGACTGTAGAGTCAATGCGACCATTAATAAAGAAACTTTGATAAGAATATATAATGGTACAGGTAGGTACTTATATGTGTACATTATGATATGGCAGCTGCAATCCCTCAACCTGAATTCATATAGTGAAATATATAATATTACGCAAGCAAAATGTCAAACACATTATATATATATGTACACAAAACGGTGGTCACATTCACGTGCAAAGGCGTTTTTAATACGGCGAATAACTGATATTGTGACAAGTAAAGAAAATAAAAATACGGCTATTATTTTAATTCTGTCTAATTGAAACGTCGTGTAAATTATAATATATTATGTTTGACGAAATATCGTACATTACATTATTATTATAAACCCTATACACTATACAGATAATATGTGCAGGCTATGTGAGTATATAGGTAACTACATAATCATGTAGACATCGTCTAAGTAACTAATGACTATCGTTATTGTTTTAGTTGAACTGTCTATAGGATAAAAGGATAAGGTTTTTTTTTTGTCAACTCCATGTTTTCTCACTGTCCCTGAAACTTTATTCTTAAGTAACTTTTTAAACACATTTCCCATATAACCTACAATAAAACGAATTTCCATCAATAAGAAAATGTATACGAGTATAATACCTATTATACGCTGATACACCCCAGTTGTCCACCTCGGAAACATTCCGTGTGCTGCGAGTATACTTTAGAGGATCTGAGCTATTATTAATTTATGGCTTATATTTTTATAATAAGTATAAATGGTATAATACATAATAATGGAATACGACTATAGGTGAGAGGTAGCGGTGATGACGACGATGACTATTGAACTTTGAAAAATATTATCTTTTTCCTCCGGGACGTCACAGGCAACGGGTTTTATATATTATTATATTAGTGGTATTAGGTACTATCTATATATGATATGCATTTGTGTGTGCGTGTGTGCAATGCGCATATAAATATATAATGTGTGTCCAGGCGGCGACAGACACACACGCCGTCGACGATTTTTCTTGCATTTTTATTTTACTGGCACGCGGCTGCCGTTAATTAATATTATTATATTATTCATGAATGCGAATAAGCGGCCACCGGCGCGGGAAATGCAACGATTGCGATCGGCAGAGACGTCCAACTCGGCTTCGAGCGTGTGCATCTGCAGCACCTATAATACTTGCAGCAGTATTGTAATATACGTACACCGCATGCAAACGCGTCCGATTGTGCGCGTGAAACAAACAAACCGTTTATAGATGTACTTATAGTAGTCCCGCTGCAACGCGATGAATGGTGGCGGCAATCACAAATAACCGCTCATCGACCGTTGTCTTTAAAAGATATTTCGAATTTGCCAGCGAATTTATTACGCATCAAGTCTGGTTTTGCGTGAGCAATAATAATAATAATAATAAACGATGGAAAGAAGACGACGACGTGGAAACAAAATCGGACGGAGACGAATAAATGTGATAAAAACGAGTTGCAAAAAAAAAAAAAAATTATATTTATACACAACTAATGGGTGCGGTATAAGCGGCACGCGAGTCGGTATTAGGTGTATAATATATATATATATATATATAGGTGCTTTTACGGCGGCAGCGGCAGATGATTGACGATCGACCGGCCGCTCCTTGTCGAACCCCGTGTCGCCGTCGTCCTGGGTTGCACTCCGCGATCCTTTGCTTGTTTCACGATATTTTATAATACGTTATGTTATATAGACCGTCTTATGCCCAGCGTTTTATTATTATTGTTATGTATATGCTATATTTCAGCGTGCGTGTAATAGGTGTGCGTTTCGGAAAGTGTGTGTGTGATTGTTTGTGTAAGCGTTATATATATAATATCGTTAATAAACGTGTATAATTATTACCACACACACACACACACACACACATGCATTATATAGCTAATATATGGGTGCGTGAGCGAGCATAGAAAATCGCTTTTGCTTTTTCGCTTTAAACTGCAACTGCTGCTGTGGTCCGGCGAGCGATCGTAACGACGATGATTTAGCGCACGCAAGAGAACGTTCCACAATTTTACGATTTTTTTAAACCAATAAGGATAAATAACAATATTATAATATAGGTAAGACGTGCTACGGGTTGTGGTATGATATATTATTATGATTTACAACATTTTAATTCTATAAAATATAATATGTTATTTACGCTTTAATAATATACGTGATGTATATTATTAAAATAAGTTAGTCATTTAAAGGTAAAAAAAAAATATATAGTGTAAATAATTTCGTTATTTTACTAAATGTACTACGTATAACTAATATACCTATCAGCTGCAATCATTTCACATAACAACTAATAAGTCGGTTTGAAAATTTAGGCTAGGTGTATAACAATGTATACATAGCCATATAGGTATACTGTACAAATTATTATACGATATCTAGAGCGAAATAATGTCATGCATTTTAATTATTATAATTAATAGGTATGCCTATTATAATGTTCTTAAATATTTAATGAACAAGGTATTATAGAAAACTGTCTCATTAAGTTAAAACCCGTAAATGTTGAAATCTCGATAATGATCTAGTAAACCTTATTGTACATAACGTACTACTATATGTACTATTTAATATAGTAATGGTCCAAAGACCGTTATAAGTCGTTGTGTCTGAAGAGGTTTTTATTGAGTATAAAAAACAAGAACGATGTCTGTCACCCAAGACCGCTTAATTGTTTTTCTTCTTTCTCCCCTGTAAAACCGTTTATGACTCACTTGATATAAGACACTCTCTCTGAATGTGTTGTATGGGTATACAAGGCTACAAATTACAATATGAACATTTGGATATTGGTAGTAGGTATCTATTATATAAGCATAAGATTTATGTATTGTACGAGTATAAACTAAAACATAACAATAATAAAATAAAAAGATTTCATGTACCTATACATTCTCCAAAAGCCCATTCGAAAACAAATCGATTATTTTACTCTCAATTTTTCGAGTAACTATATATAAGATGAGTATTGTACTTACTTAAAAAACGTAGTAACTAAACTCTAAACAACGCAGCGGGGTCACGGCCGGTGACATTTATCAAATCGTCAGAACACTCAGAACTACGTTATTGCTGCGATTTATTCAAATATTTTATTCAATTTAATACTGTACGCAATATAAGTTTGCAAATTCATTAAATCGTGAGCGAAGGTCATGCCTCAATCTACAATAAAATCAGTATAAGACATACGTAGGTCCTAAACGTTTTTCTTTTTTCTCAATCGTTGTCAAACGCTGCATTATATTATTATATATTGCTAGGTATAGATATAAAATATGTTGCCACTGTAGTTTTTCTCGTATTTTTTCTAGTAAACATAATCCGATACGAACGTGATTAATATAATATACGGACTCATGGCTCGATTAATAATAATATGACGCAGGAAATACGTGCAAGTGTGCGATGGTGACGCGGTAAAGTGGCGGGCGGGGATCTATAAGAAATTCGATAAATCATATACGCACCCCTTCGTTCGTTTTTTTTATACCTCGTGATGGTTATAGCTAGTCTTGAATAATATTAAACTGTGTGTCTGCATAAATAAATACGACGCAACAAAATTTATATATATATATATATATACCCGTAATGCAACGCATATAGGCATACGTATACAAACGGGATAATCATGTATAAGAACTCCTTACGATTGATAATCACTAATCTATAATATAATAATTTGAATGAAATGTTCAAGTGGTTAGTTAAAGAGTTAAACAAATAAACTATTATCATAACGGCGAGTGTCAAAAATGTTGACGTCCGGTTTAATTTTGTTGTTTTTAGTTTTTTTTGTCTTTCGAGAACTATTATTATAATGTATTCATAACGAACTTCATACGCAATCGATATGTTTTATCACCACGTGGACCATTCATACTCATGAATACAAATACGTCTAGGTCTCTTGTGTACGCATAGTAAAGTTGTCAACGATTGTATTTTTTCTTCCGACGTTATAGCACAACGTTCCATAATAATATTTGTTTTTTTTTTTATTAAATTCAAAACCAATATTTCAACTTCATTTATCATAAGTTATAACTATATCGTACAGTTAAAGTGTGTAATTCGTATTGATAAGATGGTTGACTGTAATAATACGATGTCGTCGGGTCATAACACGATTGGTTAATTAAAATAATTTCACCAAAGATATAACATAATATTATATTCTAATAAGTACATAATTTTATTATCAAAAATTATTTGAAATAAATTCCAGATGAGGTCAAACAATAGATTATGTTAAAATAATATGATATATATTAATGATTTTTAATATTATACCTAATGTTTAGCATTCTTGTGAAAATATAAAATTTTTAATAAAACTCATATCAGTTAAAATAAAAAATAACATTCAAATTTTGATTTATGTAATCGTCTAGACAAAATACAAAATAATAATAATCGTATACCATTATTAACTTTTTTCTTTGTAGACATAATATTATGTGCACTATTCAAAAATATTTTATGTATCCATAAACGTGCGAGTATTCAGATTTTATTTATTATTTTCATTAGCTTTCACCCAAATAAACAGTATGTGACTCTCTATACATATATACGAGTAAAATAATAGGTAGTTTAAATCATTGGGGTAATGGGGCATGTTCCGTTATATTTTTAAATCATCAAAATACAGTTAATTTATTGGTGAAATTCGAAAAGGCGGCTTATTTTGTCGATATCTTCTTCATTATTTTGAGAGTCTATAGTTGTTGTGGGTGTTGTACCTATATTAGAGAATAGACCTCACACACAGTTAAGATGCTTTACACACTCTACGAATTAACGCCGATTTGGTTGTGATTCAATAAATTCTGTTAATAAAAGGAATAAATACCGATTTTCAAATAAAATGTTATTTTTTCTTTAATCTATGTAAAACCCATACAAAAGCATGTTCCTTTATACAAACTTGTACGGGTGTAGTACAAAAAAAAATTACACAATCTTGTCTTTTATAATATACGAGTATATGACTCAATAATCTATATGTACACCAATGGAAAACGACGATTTTCCACAATTGATTTATTAAATAGTAAGACCAAATTACATTGTTCGATGGTTACGGATATACGGATTTATAGCTGATCCACAGTGGTCCAAATCTCTATTTTTGAATTTTTTTTCTTCTTGCAGATTTTAGAAATCCCTATAATTTATCAAACACGAATATACAATAACATATTGTAATAAACGAAAACGTTAGAATAATGCGTTTTCGTATAACACAATGTTTACCTGAATTTCGGTAAATCAACACAAAGCAGACGGATATCCGTACATACCTAGTGATAAATAATAATATATTTCAAAAAAAGGTTGGAATTTGAGATCAAAACGTTTTTGTACATTCAATAATACCCTCACGTAAGACTACACACACACTACATATATTGCGTGTTGCACATAGTTTTTGTTATAAATGTGCAAAAAAAAAAAAAAAAACAATAAAATATAAAACAGTTTCTTCGCTGATCTTAATAAAATCATCAAGTATATTAAACGCGTAACGCCTTTTGGTGCACTGTCTAAGAAAAAAAAATGGTTTAGAATATTATAAAAAAAAATAAACCGTAGAGATATTGTACATAATATGTTATATAGGTATTAGAGTGTTATCATCCGTGAATTTTCTTTAACCGATTAAACATGACGGTGGAACACATAAGAAACTCGTGGTTTTGTGATCATCAAATGGGTTTGTAAATTTAGTTTTTCTATATCCCTAAAAAATGGTCTTCGCAAATTGTTTTTTTATGCCCGTGTTTTAAATCAATATGAACGATTATTACTGTACCGATTCTATATAATATTATAATAATAATATAATATACCTATGAATTTAAATTCTCAAACGCTAGTAAACGACTAGAGTTGAGCGGTAATTATATTTTCTTTACTTATTATTATGTTTCTATAGTAGGTACTTAATACAACGTTATTTTGATCAAATAATCGACATATTAATCATTCGCTTATAATATTAAATATATATTATTATTGCATGATAATTTCCGCAACTTCTATTATACACCAACTACAGCAGTATCTAATATTAATGATTATACTATTATTATTACGTTTTATTCGTGGTTTTTTTTTGTAGTGATCGTATACATCTTGCATAAATTAAATAGGTGTAATATGATGTACTGAAGTAGGTATTAATAATTCTTGAATTAGCACAGGATGCGCATGGTGCGTAAATTCTAACATATATTATTATTGTAACGCCAGTCGAATACAATATTACAATATTATTAGTATTATTGCATTGCGACAACAAGACGTCAAATAGCTAAACGTATAATATACACACCCATCGACATGTTTTAAAAATTGCAACCGTTAAACAAAACCGCTTATAAAATAATAGCATATTATATTTCGCCTATGTACCTACCTAATAACATACCTAACACTACCTAATACCTAATACCTGATACTTTAAAAGGTTTTCAAATATAATAAATTATATAGTTATAAATATTTTTTTAAAAAAAAAAGTATTTATTTTAGTTTTTTATTTATACATTTTTCCATTTTGTTAAAAAAAAATAATAATAAATATCTGCAACAGTTATTAAAATAATAAAAAAAAAATAGCTATTGTAATTTATAAATGAAACCTGCAGAATTTTTATTTCAAAAATTCACAGATAACTTTTGAGAAACAAAAAATAGTTAATTTATTTTTTAGAATTACGTATTAAAAATAATTAAAATAAAACATATAAAATATATATAAATATAATAATAAATAATAATTTTTTTCTAAAGTTTTTGAATATTGGAAAATATTTGAACAACCCTTTTACTTGAATATTTAATCAAACTATACCTATTAAATGGTGATGACATATCTATATTCTATAGAGTGTACTATTATAATGTCTAATATCAATTACTATTGTCCATACAATTTTATAAATTTTTTACTCGTTCTAGTGCATTGACCGTTTTGATAATAATAATATAATAGTACATTTTATTTTTGGTATTTAATTAACATGTACCTATTATAATATTACCTATATACAGAGTGATTCGTCAAGCATACCAATACAAACTTAGAAATAAAATTAAGCGTTCAAATATTTAGATGCTTTATAGCGCCTTGTTGCATTACAAACTTTTATTTTTTAAATCATAATTTTTTCCTATAAATTGTTAATCAAATCAATTTAGTATGCATTTTGATGTATTTAAATCTAAATTTTAACGAGGAGTTTTTGAGTTATTTAACTTCGTGTATAAGTACCACAGATCATTTATGATACGTGGTTTCGAAGATATGACAACTATATAATAATCGTTTGAAAACTTGAGTAATTGATATAAATCAATCTACATTTAATAATTTGTAAAAATATCGAGGTCTAACTAGATCCAATAAATAACATACATTTAGAAATTTTATAAAACCTTTTTTTAAGGACCATTATTCTAAATAATTACGTATACTAATAACTACTCAGACATTATTCATTAAAATTTTGATTTATTTATATTCAAATTTTCAAAATAAAAATCAATTATACCTACTAAATAGTTTACAATAAAAAAGATTGCTTATTATTATTATTATTTTATTTATTTTTTTTTTTGAGAAGTTTATATCACCACAAGACACTTCTAAAATAGTATGAACAATATAAATGATTCAAAATATGGTTCTTCATTTAAAATTCCAAAAGTCAGAACTTGAATAAATACGTTATTTTAGAAAATATACAGGATGATCGTTTTTGGCGATTGACCCTGTATATAAATATACATATTATTATGTATTATCACTAATTATAATAGTTGTAATTCGTGCGTGATGATAAAGCTATACCATACAGGCCACTTTTATTAAGTATTACACAATGTCGCTAATTTATACCATTTAAAACTAATCATATTTTTCTTTAATAGCCACCGACAACATTATGTACACAGTGTAATATTATAAATTATAATATGTGATCACGATGCGGCGATCGTTAAGGTCGAAAATCGTAATTAAACGCGGCTTTTTGTCTTATACGCGCACCTTATACGATGAATCCGTTGCACGATCGACGCCTCTAAATCGAACTCTGACACGAATGCGCGGGACATATATATTAAACATTAATTATTAATACCTATAAGCCGTTCTAATATTTGCCCAACTAGTACCTGCGTGCGTTCATAAATAAGTGGTATGATTTATTTGTTTTGACTGACGATTCAAACGTCGACGCGTTCCGGGTGGAATAAAATAATAATGTCAGTGTAGTTGCGTCGAACGTCTGTCCGGTGTTATTATTCGACTACTCCGGCTCAAAAAACGATTTCGCGTCAGCGTTTATAAACAACATGGTATAACACAATTTTATATTCAGGTACAATAATAGAACCATGGGTGATGGGTTTCTATCATTTCATTTTGTTTTGATTCGCAGAACACGAGTGTTATAATATCGTGTCTCCCCAATATGAATAATTGGACGAGCTCTGCTGCAACAGTCTGCGAGACACGATAATAGGATGTTTTAACAATTTTTTAATACCTCTTCATATTTTAATTAACACTCGACACTATACTAGCAAAATCTGTATAGTAACTTCCTATCAACGTTTTGACATTGGTTTCACAGTCCTAGGCATATTATAACATACGTATAATATAAACCGGAGCCAACTTTTTTGGACGCCACAGTATATGATTATTTATTTTGATCCAATGACGATTTCTACACTTGCCTGAATAAAATTAAACGTTGTATATTAGTTGCTTATAATATGTATGCTGTGTGTTAAAAAAACAAAACATTCCGTCTCGACGCCTATATTATATTATATATTGTGTAATATGAGGTATATCGTATGTGTACAATGTACATGTAACATGTGGCATTTCCAATTATTTCTCGTAACGTATAATGTATTATATATGTATATATATATATATTATTTATTATTATGCACCGCGACGCGGTCGGTACGACTCAAACCGCACCGTAGCACCATCACGGCCGTCGCTCGGCACAATGATTGATTTAAAGGATTTTGTTCGCTTTTAACGTAAAAAAAAAACCCCTATAGGCGTACGTGTAATGTATATATGTACATAATTATTAATTATCCGTGAATACACGTACATAATATTATGATACTTGGAAAAGCCTAGACGCGAGTGTGTGATGCGTTATAGGTTGTTTAGGGTGTTAGGTTAGGCGGCGGGTTATTACAGGTATCCCGTATAATAAAAAAAAATAGTACTAAAAAATCACTATGCGGGCCATCGGCGCGGGCGACTTTCACAGTTTCGTGTCTATATAATACGGTTCTCATCCGAAGGTCGCGCGGAATTTTTGACAACGGGAAACGTTTAAAAAACATATTAAAAAAATAAACAACGAATGCCGGTTTACACTGTGGTTGTAATAATGACCGACTGACGACTGTACCAGGTATACAGTACCTAGACATAATATACATACGTACAAATGTGTATATTATACGTATTATATGCACGCTCGTGGTGACGACTTTCGCTACCGCTACACGTTATTATTATCAATATTTACTCTGACCAGAGCCGCCGCGGTAGGTACGCAACTACCTATAAGTACGCGGCGATAATCGCCGTAGCACGTCATAAATAATACGAATTATATAGGTACACCTAATTCCTATTATAATTATACTATAATTATACTGCAGGTATATAAGCGGCGGATACACTTACATTATTGTAGCGTGTACCACGTGATTAACGGTGTAATTCACAAAAATTATACACCTAACCGATGTGTGTAGAACTGTTGTAGACGTAAAGTCAGTATACAACGGTTGTTTGTAAACTTTTTTCTAAACATTATTATCATAAAACGTTTATATTGGCGGGTATTATAAGAATACTAACTTAGATGACTAACCTAACTAAGATGACCGATATGTGTGTACGTCCATCCTCTATAATAGTCGTATACCTACCTACTAAAACCCATTCACGAAACGCATATCCATTATCTGTAATCCGTTTTAGGGTTTAAATCCACAAAAGAAGTTGAAAGTAAAAATGTCAAATTATTTAAAAGTGTTTTCGATTTCCTATTCCCAAAAACAAACGTCTGCGCTGTAATATATATTATAGCCTATATTGAGTATATAGGTATATTTTAAATATATATAAACTATAAAGGTGTTTTAGAAAAATTTTATGAATCATTCGTGCTCGTACCTAAATAGTCACTCAGTTACACGTAATAATGTACCTATCATATGTACAATTTATTTAACATTTTTTTTGTTAAGCAAAGGTGAATCACTGAAGCGTATATAATACTACATAGGTACTCATAAAATTATGATAGTATAAGCTGACGGGAGACGACTTTAAGTTGTATGCAAGAAAGAAAACGAAAATGGCATTTCGTTTAAGTAGGTACTTGGAGTTATAAAACAGTTGACGAGGGGTAAGTCCGGGTAAAGTAAAAATCATGTAAAATGTTAAGATTTGGATGTCGGACATGGGCTCGTCGGTATTATAATTGTAGATAAGTGTCGTAGGATATTATTATTAGGTATACATAATAAGGTCGCAGCTATAGTGTATCAGACAGTTTGGCAGCTTTTCGTGCAATAAATCACGCGGTACCGCAAAGTCGGTATGCGGTCGCCGTCCTATAGGTTATAACTGTGATTGGGCCTACGGCCGATCAGCCGGTCTTATTACGAAAGCGTCCGTCTGTCCGTCCACCACCTCTCGCTTAAGTTATATATTATATTAGTTTGTAGTGTTTGTACCTCGGCACGTAAAATACGAATAAATTATCGGTTGCAACGGGAAAATCGGAAGAGAAAAAAAGTAAGCATAAAGGCGGTCTTTCACCTGGATACGATATATATACGCGAGTGTAATACACATAATATATACCTATGATACCGATTTATTATATTATTATTTATTTTTTATTTTATTATTATTATATTATACGTTTATGTATAAATCCGAGGAGACACGACCACGCGTCGCGTTAGTGTGTGTTGCACGCGTATATAAATAATAATATATACTATATATTACTATGTAATAATAATTCCGGCATAAATTATGAATAATAAATTGCATCGGTGTTTCATTTGTGCAATATGCACGTGCATGTATGTATATTATAAAAATAAACCCAGCAGCAAGAAGTCAGCAATATATATTATGTCCAAATGTAAATTGTCACAAAATTGGTAAACGTGAGGTGTTTGACATAAATGTTAGATTCGTGTACCCATTTGGTATAAATATTATATAAGATATACTGCAATAGAGTCAGATGGAAATTATTGTAATCGGTTAATTATTGCAATTATTAACCAACGGTTAGAAGATAATTCAAATTATTATTTTATTATAATAATCAATTGTATTAATCATATCTTTAAATAAGCATTATACTTCTTCGTCGGGGTATTATATTTTATTTATTCTGTTTGATAATAAGTTATATTATATATTTTTATAATCCAAAACACATACACAAAATTGTATTAGTTGCCGTAATAATGTTTTTGATAGAACAACATTTTCCCGTGGCAACTGCAGCTATATTATTATGATACTCGATCACCAAAAATCCAAATCTCGGGACTGCGGCTAACTGACAGGATCACAAAACTTAAAGGTAGTTCGTATCCAACCCACTGTATTAATTATTTATATTAGGTATGTACGTTTTTATCTTCATTCCTTCTCGTCCCTCGCATAATCTCCGACATCCTGTCAAACAGAATATTATTTTCGTATCGCCGACTGGCGACTATTATTAAAGTGTTGCTCTAGGGCGTAGAAACACGATATTATCACCGATACAGTTTAATATCATTATCTGTGTTGATGATATTAAAATATTATTATTTATTACGCAACCGGAAAATTATTTACGGACGATTTTTACGACGGAACGCCGCTCTTGCATTATTATACACGCGTAAATTCATAATATGCCAACTAGTTGCCGACCGGCCATTAAAACCATTCCAACGCGAACGCACTCTAATAATATGACAGACATGTGTTAAAATGAATGTTACCCATAAAGCCTATACCCATTAGCCATGATACGTTTATCGCGATTCATGTTGACGAATTTATTTCTATATAATAGACGCGATATCGCTGCACGTACGCACCTCACATTATATTTTACACCGACGTTGTTTATTGCCTGCGTACAGGTCGGTTGTAATATCTTCATATTTCATTTTATTATTATTATCCTTTTTCCTGTCCGCATATTATAGGCCCGGTGGTAGGTATAAGTAAATAAATATCGGATTTCGTTTTAATTTAGTCGGCATCGATGTGTAGTGCGTATAATATAACATTCTTTACATAGCAATAAAAATAACAATATCATTATTATATAGGTATAACATGCGTGTATGTTCGTTTACCTAGAGATTTGGGCAGCGTGATAAGCGTACCGGCACCAAAAACCACAAAAAAGGCAAAAGAATAATATGCTACGCTGCACATAGTCTGCAGTGAGTGGGATTCGTGACCGCGTGGTCCACTGCAGCATGCAGACGTCTGGTGGACCACCCCCGCTAACTTGTCATGATGTTTTACTCGCCGACGTCGTAGTGCAACGTCGATGGGATACAGTGGGCGGCCGAGGAAATGTGGATGTGATGACTGTTGGACGATGGTGTCTGTGTATTAGTATGTTGCAGCAGCATTGTACGCGGTCGCGCGGAGATCAAACGATCGAAAAAGGAGACGAATACAGAAGAAAACTACGGTTCAACCGTTTCGCGATAATTAAACGACGATAAAGTCTCTGTTGATTCATTGATAAAGAAGAAAAAAAACCAAACAACGTCGACGAACACGACTCGGCCTTTCTCTACGCACGCGTCGAAACGCAGCATCGTCGTTTTGTTCTCGGATATTATTCATTTCGGGAGACCGCGGCTGCAATCGCGCATTAGTCCTGAAAAATGTACAACACTGCATATATATATATATATGTATAATAGAATATAATATATTGTTCGTTATCGTCTGCACGCGTTTTCGTACAAACAATGAGCTTTATACATGATAATACGTAGGTATATAATTTTTTATTTTACACATTTTTCATATAATGTATTTTTCAAATCTCCGCATTAGATAAGCGAGTAATTTATGATGTTCGTTGATATTATTATAGCAGTCGGTCTCGGAAATTTTTTTACCGTCTTGTGCGCGGCGCGCGTTCGTTTATACATTATAATATCATAGTATCACACTTATTCAGACACCGCGTGCGTGGAATGTTCCGCTGCAGAGAAGTGCATACCTACGGCCGGCCGGGTGACCCTTAGCGCACTGTGTTGTTGGCTATATTATTATATTGCTACACATACAAAATATAATATAACATTATTATTTTTATTATACAGAAAAGTAATCGATTACGTCGTTAAATTTCGTTTGTCGATTCGTTATGGCCGCGATTTGTTCGGTTACCACCGCACACCGCACGGCGGGTGCAGAATATATATTATATATAATATTGTCTTCGAATTTTTCACGGTTTGGGTCGTGTGACAAATTTCGGGCCGGCTTAAACCAACAACGTTGACCGCTTGGACAAACGACAATAATACAATAAAACGGACAGCGTTGAACCATTATATGTATATCTATATACAGGTATCTGGTATACCTATATATATTTTATCCATTACCTTCTGCAGTCGGGAGCCGGGAAGTAATATATATATATATATGTTGTATATTATGTATTTTATAAATATTATACACGCTGTGCGGTGTACATTATCCTGCAGTATATCATATAATAATGTATATTATATTTTACACGACAATATAATATCCTTCCGAGGTGCGAGCCGCAGCATCCGGGCGAAGTGGTATTTGGTGCGCTTGCGCAGCGGGAAGACAAATAATAATATTGTGTACGCCGCGATTGCGTCCCGCCGACGCCACAGCCGCAGCCGCCGCCGTTGGATCATTTATAAAACGCGCCGTCGAACCACCCACGTCCGAAGCTGTTGACTCCTGTCAAGGTCTGGGTCAAATTCCGATATATCGAATTAATCGGTTTGAATAACGATTGTTATCTTTTCGACAAGACAACACACGCGCACTAGCCCGGCCGCCTGCTCACTCAGTCACTCACCGGTCAATGGTAATCGGTGAATTATGATGCTCTGGACGAGTTCTTTGTTTTTATAACCGTCATCGTACAAACAGCACCGCTATACACAGCGATGCGTATAACCTACATTATGTTATAAATATGTGCCTTTTAAGACGTTTAAGGTGTTTTTTGTCAGATCTCTGCAGCTGCGCGTCAGTGCGGCAAGTACATAATTTATAATTCATGCATACACATATGATTTTTATGGCCCGGATGCAAAGTCCATTATATGTTTTTGGAAATTGTCATCACATGTTTTTAGTCGTACAAAAGTAAATAATTTTGAAATAGTTTCGAAATACCGTGATAGTCCTTTGCCTGCAGTTTGGTGAGTTTCTTTTTTATACGTATCCTATACGGTATATTATATTCCCGGCGCCGGGCAAAGGCCCGTCGACCAAAAAGCGAGTATAAGACTGAAAGGTTAGGGTGTTCCAACGATTTCTCTATTCATTGACTTGACATTATTATATCGACCTACATCCTATAGCAGCTGTACGCAGTATATATACATATTTTATTACACGTAGTTTATGTATAATATATAATATATATACTCCTAGTGCGTACTGCGTATAAGGTGCCGTCGCCGCCGCCACCTCCGTATGAGATTTGAACAGGACGTGCAGTATAATATATGAATTGCACTGTTGTGTTGCTATAGAGACCTTTCTGAAAACGTCATCTATATTAAATGATCGTCCGGACGTCCCACCGAGGAGGGTTAGTACAGTGGAAAACGTGTTCGGTCATATGCCGTCCAGATAAGGGTAAAAAAAAAACAACCTCGTTGACCACGTTCTATTTCCTTTTCGTCGGCGGACTAACCGTCGCACACGTACGGCACAGTCGCGGTGTATATTATATTATTATATTATTAGGAGGTATATTGTTATTATAATAATTCGTAGATACTTGTATTCAATATATTGTAACAATATAATGTTATGATCTCGGTACAGTGCGCGCTGCGTCATTGTCGTCGACACACGCGCGCTTATTAGTTATTACTTCGTGGTTTCAGGTTTGATTGTATTATAATTTATAATGGTCGTCGCGCATCATAGTGTATATATATAGTGTTTATATAATATACATCACTACGCTTTAATATATGTAAGTATATGCATGTAGGAACAATAATATGTAATTGTCTCAGAGCCTCGGACCACAGTACACGCCAGGAGTAGGGCGCTGTAGTTTGGTAAGACTTTGAGTGCGCCTTATTATAACAGGCTATATAACATTACCCAACACTTTTTTACGATTTATACATGTATAGACGGATATTGTGAGTCATTTCCATATCTAATTTGTATTTCGTCGACAAAATAATTATAGTCTATAACGTATCTCACCCTGTAACAGCCGATGCATGTACAGGTTTTTTATGTGCTTTGACTGATGGTCAAGCTATATGCAAACTGACTGCTTTTGAACACGAACCACCACTCTATTCCCATTTTAAACAATGATGTAGAATATTTATGCAATATTTGTGCTAAACAGTAGATTCGAAGATATTGGACGTATTTTCAACGCGAATATGTATAAATTTTATCTGTAGGTACCTAGTGTACCACAGTAACTGTACACCGTGAAATGAATACTAAGCTGTCAGTGTAACACAGTGTTTTATTTAGTTGTTGCAAAATGCAATATTTTTAACGGTTATAAATTATAATAAATGACATTCAGCCAACAAAGTCAATACTGTCATGAGTCTCGCCGCAATCGATCGTTTACGAATGTTATAGTGATTGGCGAATATCTGCAGCTAGTATACGCACACACGTCGCACATGGTAAATAATGCCATGTGCAGTATTGTTAATTTATCAATGCCAAGGTCAGGTATGCAATCAAAAACCTATCGTAGACTACAACAACAACATCAACAACAGCGATATAATAGGTACGTACAAGTACGCGCGAGTATCAAGCGAGGTGCCCCGAGTCATGTATAATATATACCTACATATACGCACAATATAACATCGTGAATTGCAGGATGACGACTACCACGACGCATATTTTTTCTTTCGCGAATTTTGAGACGAACTGTTAGTCTTTTCTCCCGTGTACCCGGTAGTGCGGCCTCGATGTGATTATTTCGGACTCGTATTATTTTGTATAATGCCATCGATTTTACTATTATTGTTGTTGCGTTTCCGTGTTCCGCGATCTTTTTGTATTAGTTTTCTAGAGAATATTATTGTCTACTACATTACACACGCTGAGACAACCCGCAGTATTGTCCGCATACATACAGTGTAATGTGTATATATATAATATTATAGTATATTATAAACACACACATACATTTATAAAATTATAACGTGTTACGTGGCTATTGTTTTCGTTTCGATATATGAGTGTGTGTGTGTGTACTGTGTGTAACATTGCAGCATATAGAATATTATTATTACTGCACGTGCGTGTGTAAGCCAGTGGATTTAAGTCGTTAAACGAATGGAGCCTCTTGTAAATTGTAATCCTGAACTCAAGTACTCCAATGCGTTTTAACTTTTAAGTACGCACGCATTTCTAGTCACAAAACGCATAAAAAAATATATAATAATAATAATAACACTTATTATTACTTTTTTTTCCTCGAGAAAACCTTTTTCAACGTCGATTCCAACATATAAAATTATCAAAGAATTTAATACCTTAACTGTGAACGGACATAAATTATGTATACGTTACACGTTCTAACAACGAATGCTTCGACAGTTTATGCTACAAGTATTTATAATTGTATACAATTAGATGTAAAAT
This sequence comes from Aphis craccivora, assembly GCA_009835225.1. Taxonomy (NCBI): domain Eukaryota; kingdom Metazoa; phylum Arthropoda; class Insecta; order Hemiptera; family Aphididae; genus Aphis; species Aphis craccivora. The sequence continues at coordinate 83,519 of VUJU01000494.1, forward strand.
GTTATTCGAAAAATAATGCATCGGGTGTGTTATATAAAAAAAACATACGGCACTGCGCCGACGACCGAATAACAATCAAATTCTCAATACGGTACGTTTAAAAAATAAAAATTGGTTTTATTTTTTTACTCTAAGTATTGCTATATGACGTACATAATATAATATAATAATAACGCGTTATTACTACAGATGACATGTGCGCACCTTAATTAAATTAACATACGCGTTATATTATTATTATTATGTACTTACGAGTATACAATAAAACAACTATACATGGTTTTAAGTCCACCAAATGTATTTAAAATGTAAATACCGAATGGCTAAGTAGATGTCGACATACGATTGCAGTACGAGCATATACAAGTAATACACGATACTTGATGGGTATATTAAGGTATTGACTAAACGTACTAACGACCGATTAAGTTAATTATTGTTAGAGAAAATCACTTTACTGAGTAAACATAACGTCGTTGGATGACTAAACGTTAAGACGGCGAAATCGTTTATTTAAAAAAAATTATCTGTATACTACGCAGCGTCTGGGTGTTAGGCGATTTGTAATGTACATGCGATATCCAAACTCGTGTAGACGAGAGATGAACAGACAGTGAGTTTTACTTAAATTGTCGATGTAGGTGTACATTATTGTCATATTGTCATGTTACACGCCCATGTGACTGGTAAAATATGTTATCGAACGATTTCCTTACAGACACTGACTTTTGAAACACCCTCTCTCGCCCATATAGGTACCATAATACATTATATCTTAAAAATGATTATACATTAATATTAAAGACAAACATAATATAAGCGTTATGAAAAAATGTATTATTTATATTTATATGATTTAAAAAAAAATCGATTGTAGCGTCCGAAAAACGTTCTCCTCGGCCCATTGACTTGTCGCGTCTCTCTTTCTGTATGTGTATTGTGTATACACTTCTCGGAATAATAAATGAATTAATTTCATTCATGTTCTGTTGTAAACATTACAATAATATAATATAGTAGTGCAACATGGTTATAATATCCGTAATAATAATAATAATAATAACAACAAGACGATGTGATGTTATATGGACGTGGGTGTCGGCTACGTCCGGTCGTCACAATTTCCGTCGAATCGTTAAAATATTAACAATAATAATCGGCGCGTGTTGATCGATTGCGAGCGTTCTTTACGCAGCAGCGGCAGTTCGGGCCGTCGACTACGCCGTGCATAAACGACAATGGCATTGCGTTGTTGTCACGGGTCGTTTTTATTTATTATTATTATGGTTTCCGTTCCAAGCTCAAATAATATAATGATAATTAATTGGCCGAAATAAAGAAAAACAATAACGACAGCGGTTGTGATGCAACCACCGCTACGCCTTTATCGACGCCTAGAAAGCGTTTAATCGCCAAATAAAAATGAAAAAAAAACAATCGACAGTGCGGAAATAATAAAACACTGTATCATGGTATGTCGTGAAATATTTCGCGGCGCCAAAATTCCGGTGTTGTCAGCACTCGGACGTTGCGGCGGACACGAAAATGTCGAATTCGCGAGCGAAAGTCGACATACCTTTATACCTGTCGGTCGTTGGCCGGGTATAGATGTAAATCGAGTTCCCCCCTAAAAAGGCCACAGTAGTATTTATTACTGAGGAATTTTTTGAAACGCTTCCATGTAAATGATTAGTTTAAAATGTTGGGGAACGAAATTTCGAAAAAAAGATACATATACATTAAGTAATGTATTGTTTTATAGTGTGTATAAAACTATATACGAGAAAAAACGAAACAATCTCGAAAATAAATAAAATATTCATTTAGAAACGTCAAAAGACGTTTTAACCGTTTACCACTAATTTTCCAACAATATATTTTTAAATCGTGAACAGCAAAACTAATATTATTTAGAACCGTATCAATATTAATACAATAATATTGTGTATCGTCATTTCCGAGTCTGGAAAACGGAAGGAAAACATCGATTTTTAAAAAAAAATCGCACTGCAGACGGTATAATTTACGTATCGATGAAAAATATTTAAGGCACATATTCTCACACATTTATATCATAATAATACTTTTGAGTGTAGTTGTTTGATTGCGTTTAAAACCGTTTGGATCGGACACGACAAACGCCGATAACAATAATAATATAATAACGATGAATATAGTTTTCGGCTATGCCCCTGGCCGACGGACGACGGACGCAACCAAACACGCGCTTCGGCACACGTCGTTGCGGCAACGATAGCACAACCGGCGGCGTTCCATTCCCAGACGGAAATCCGTGTTTCTCGTGATCGCAGCCTCGCGCCGTCCAAACCAGACACGTTTTTTGTGTTTTTCGTGCACAACGCACACACGTCAATGTCGTATGTGCATTGTCTTTGAAGTTGTGCAACACACACTCGCACCACACAAATCTTTCATACTATTATTTCGTTTGATGCCAATCCAACACGTATATACTATTATAATATTTATAAATAGGTAATATGAATATTATGATATTGTGCGCGTATATATTTACGTTCGTGCTGGAACTTGTCCTTTGGCGCGGAGATGTGAACAAACGCCGCTGTCATACCGCCCAACGATAATGTACACGACGGAATAATATATTATATTATGTGTTAAGGCCGCGGCGGACTTTCAATAATCCGACACAGTATTTTGCATTATGTGCGATACGAACACCACACGCAACGATATTAGTAAACGCGAAAAAAAATATATAACGTGCGTACATATAACGCTGAGCTATTGGCACGATCGGCGTCAATAGAACGCGCAAGAAAACTATATGCTACAATAATAATGATTGAGAATGTACGAAAGTCGGATATTATTCGCGTGACGAATAATTTTGTTCTCTGTTTTTTACTTCTGTCGCGTAGGTGTGTGAAACGACACTCCCCGGATATGGTCAATTCGTGTTATCGAAAACAGTTAGTTTTGAATATTATATATTCCACATCGATCGACGAAATATCAAACACGACGAAAATCACGAAAAACTCCGCGTACGTGAACACTAACGGCACAGTGAGAGCAGCAGTGATAAAGCGTCTTAAATCAACCCCTCTAAAGTTGCGTCATTGTATCGTGTGTGACGCGTTTTAATAATATATTACAATAATATTGTGTGTATAACATTGTTTGTACGTTTTTACATAGGTTCGCATGGCCACGACGTTCGCAGCCGGTCAAGGCGGTCTGAAATACACGACGACGACGACGACTAACAAATGATATTATCATCATTGTTTCTACGAGTATATAATAATTATATACACACCGACACATCGTCCAGAATAAGATGTGATAATAGTAACAATAATGTATATAGTTACGCGATATCAGTGTAATAAATCTGCTCTCGTCCGCCACATTCTTCTCTCCTCCCCCTCAAATCTAAATAGAGACCTCGGAGATCCCGAGCGGGAATGTCGCGCGCTACCGCGGCCGGCCAGTGTATAGTTGCGATTTCGCATTGGGTCGAAATCGATCAAGAAACGCATCGTCACGTTCGGCCTTCATATATTGGCGATAAACGCATGATTTTTTTTTGTCGGGGTCGATCGATAGCCGATAGGTACGTATATTATATATTATTCTTCAGAGCATATTGAAGGCAAAATAATCCCGACCGGGCGGGATCGTCTTTGCGGGCGCTTGTGCAGCAGGTGAAGTCACGTGAAAACCGTATAACATAACGTCATGTAAATGACTGGCGAAAAAATTGCGCTCTTATGTGTATATTGAAAGGTAAGGAAAAAATTTCGAACGGTCGGTGGTCGCCGCGGGTGAACTGTCTGGCACGCTGCAGGTGCTCGTCCGGCGGTCTGTTATTATTATTTATTCATAAAATCGAGTGATGTGTTTTTATGTATATATACGTATACACCTATTAAATTCTAATATAATTTATTTTATAAGACGATGATATTCGTTACTGGCAAAGGGTTATGTAATTATATTCCACCACTCGAGAGTCGCCACACTAAAGTGAAGTAGTATATCTGCAGCTTTTCAACGTTCAGACAACTCGAGTACACGCCATATTCAAATCTTCGATTCGGATGATCCAACGCTGACGAGCTTCAATAGGGACTGGGTAGTTGTACGTAGAACGAGTTCTGTGTATAACGGTCATAATGTATAATATATAATATTGAGATATATAAGATTCAAGATTCTGTATGTGTTTCTGCTCCCCCCAATCTTTATTATTATACGTATTTTAATTCGGTATACAATAAAATAGAATTTTCTCATTACAGTGTATTATTGCATCATGTACAATTTTTGCGCATATTTTTAAACGATAATACCCATTGTAATGGAAGTTTAATTTCAATAAAAGACGATATTGCAACAAAAATTGCTGTAAAAACGCATTTTACGACATAATAATACACAATATCATAGCGTATAATTTATACACGCGCCCACTCACCGGCTTGCCACCACAATCGTTGTGAACAATAATATATAATTGTTCGGGACACCTGCAGTAGTAAGTATATTATACGATGATTTTACCAAAACCGCAGCCCAGTCAAAACAGATCACGATTATACCTTAAAAAAAACGCACATTTTATATGGCAGTGGGGTAAGTACTATATTATATACAACTAGCAATCCGTCGAGTATTACATCGACACGGTTGTATATATATATATATAGTAACAACGATCGTGTAAAATCACCAGTGTATATGATTATTGTTAGAGAAGTCACGCGAAAAGTAAGCTGCCTGCAACAATATAATTAGACTTTCGGCCGATTAACACTGCAACCGCGCCAACATATTATAATATAATATACTCATAGGTAGTCCCTGACTAAGCCGATAAATTGTAGTCCCGCGCATTGATTGAATTCAGAAATTGACGCATTTATTTTTTATTTTCCGATGAACATTTTTTCTGTTTCTCGTCTGTTCTTGTCAATTATTTTTATGAATAAAAGTTTTCAAAAATACACACATATTATTGTGTGCAAGAATTTTGTTGAAAAATAATGATTGTCAAAAAAAAATCGCAATTTTATAAAATCAACATGTGTAATACATACCAGTATAATATTTAATCGGTACATTTTTTAAAAAAATCTTAACTGTATAGATGGAATTTAATGGAAAAGTTCTATATAACTGTATTATAGACAAATCGATCGTCTGCCTATTATTGTGGATTTCGCTTGTTTATGGAATACACTGGATAGATCGTTCACGGCTAATCCGGGGCGACATTCGTGAAAATCATTTTCCGTAACGTTTGGCGAGATCACAGCCTTATTATAGCGGTGAAAACTAATTTGCGGATCGTTTACATAAAACATAATGCGTACTTGCTCATGTATATAATATAGTCGGTCATCGCGAGTGAAGGATACATACATACATGCACACATACACACCCACTACCATGCTGCTGCTGCTGCTGACAGCCGTGCGGTTTCGACCTTTAGCAGTGCATATATAATAATTATTAGCTTCGGCTAGTTTATAAAAGCCGTATCAAATCCTGACAGTAATCAAATGACCGAGACCGTTTATGAATAACATTATACAGACTCGAGTACCTCTATACCGCACTATACATATTGCACGTGAAACACTATCTGCAATAATTTACATGACCGCACGTATATTTATTATTTTTATTATTATCATAAATGTGCACGATGAGGATAATATATAACATTATAAACGTGTAAATATATATGTATATACATTATACACCGTACACACGGTTGAAATGGTGGTCGCGTCAAACCGGTAACTCATCGTGGCATTAATCGCATGATCTGTGCTTTAAGTGATGAAAAATGATTGTAACTTGTAAGCGAGACTGAGAGTATAATATAATAAGTTTAATAACATTATAATAGAGATCTGCGGTGATGTGGCTCGCAGAGTAGTGGCGTTTACTTAGAAATTGTTCACGATTTTATGGATAAGACAAATTCTATGTACATCTACCCCTCCCCGAAATCATCAATTACGAATACAACACATGCAGAGAATATGTCCATGACATTTGATTTTTGAAGTGGATTTTATGGCGCTCCACAATCTAACTATATAATAGTCGATTTGATCAAACATTTTTAAAGTTTAAAAAATAGATTATTATAATGCAGAATAGGTATTATAGGTAAACATACATAGAATCTTCAAAGGGGATAGTTTTTACGTTGTTTTGGAAATGTGGTATACCATTTAAATTTTAAATCAATTTCACAGCTACAACCGCTGTATAGTATATTTATAGATAGATCATAGATGTATTATAAGTAAAACAGTGGAGATGCGTTAAAAAACTGAAAATAGTTATATAATATATATACTTCGTATTGCAGCGATATAGTTCACTGTATACATATACTGTATGATATATCAGTCTACGCGCGGTTCAATATTTTATATTTATATTCAACAGGCAATAATATGTAATTTTTTTCTTATTGCCGTTTTAAGTGCTACACCGAGTACCTATATAATAATATACAATATAATATGTACCAGTATCACCTTGCGACCTTCGACCGTTAAGTCCAGCGTATAATACAATATAGATATAGGTAGTACAATATACGTTGTAACTATGCGCTTTCTCTCAGCCTGGCTAATTCATACGGAAATCCGATTGTCACAACGAAACCCCCGCATCATCATCTGCCGTGTCGGAAATTTCACCGTAAACGCGTTTTAATTTACGCGTGCGTGTCAAATTCCTGTCACAATAATAGTAAAGTAATACCTATATCATTCTATATACAATAATGTGGGCTCGGAATAATTTTTTTTTTTTGTTATTTCATTCTCATTTTCGAAAAAAGTCACCGCGGGGTTCGTTGCGTAATATTGTTGTCAGTCAACGACCTTGGCTTTTAACGATGACCGACGGTCGTTATTATAATGGGATTATTGGGATTATGTGTTATTATTATTAAAATATTCACACCAACCGCTGTAGTGTATTACTATTACTGTAAACTTTGTAGAATCCGATTGTTTAAACATATTATAAACATTGGGGTTGCGACAGGCTGCATATATATTTATATATTATACATGTATCATATACTACTTGCATACCTACTCATGAATATTATGAGAAGATTACACTTTTAACCCTCCCCCCATCTGCCGGTGTAAGATAGTTGGGGTTATCCCGATTTTCGAACTCTGGCATGATCGTCATCAACATCCCTAAATACATAATATACGAGTGCGTGTAAACACCTGGGAGCATATTTCAAGTAATCACTGTACCTATATATTATAATATTATATATATATATACATCAGTTCTAGCACGTAGTCGAAGGTGTAAGGTGCGCATCCAGCTTAAATAAAATGTATCATAATATATGGTATCGTAATACTGTACCGGGTTCGACTCTTTGTTTGTCTTACAGCTATGTATAATAATATTATTGCCGCATTAGCAGCTCATGTACTGGACATGTAGTAGCTTTCAAATAACTCACCTGAAACAAACAAGAAAAATGACGGTTAAACGTGTGATACGAGAATAATAATTAATATCAAACATACATAGTATAATATATAATATTTTATAAATTTAAAAACCACTCGAAGCAACGATGATGGCGAGATGTACGTTGCGTATTATCATAGGTATATATACATATACATATACCGAGAGTCAAACACACGGACTTCTTAACAGGTAAGTAATATTTTACGTAGCTCTAAAACGACACTGGTAATCAGATAGTTACATGGTTTTTGACGTGATAACACAATTTACATTAGGATTTTTTTATTTTTTTATTTTTATCATCCGGTGAATCGGCGATCCGTTATAGTAATGATGTGTACAACGCAACGATCGCGCATAACAGTCGTTTAAACGTTAAGACTTGAGTGTATTTTATGTGCACAGACGGTAAGTATTTATATCTAAATAGGTATGCGCTGCAGTACCTACTACAACTACAGGTACCTGCACACGAATGTATAAGCAAATAACGAACAATTTATAACGACAGAGTCTTTAAAATATTGCGGGATTGTGTAATTATATTATTCTGACGTAAGCGAAGCGATTTCGGTTTAATGCCACACTGCTGTTGCTGCAACGACATCGGATAAGTCGCTAGACGATAAAATATTACATCGGCACATAACCATGCGGCGTACGTATAGGTAAATCATAGTATATAGTATATACGATGAGTGCAGGCCCGTCGAGTCTTTTCATTAAACCAGCTCGGTACAACGGTAAATCGCCGCGGTGGGCCACCCTGTACACATCATAGCACGGAATCGAACGAGTGCGGGGCTCGGGGGAAGTCGATTGCCTTTGGAATCCGCAAGTCTGGTTTTTTTTTTCACTCGTGTGAAAAATATCAAACACGTTTACGTCGACACATTTGGCGCACGCACGCACGCGGTATAATATTATATTCACACGATCAATATTAAAATAATATATGTCAGTAGTATATTATATGAGATATGCCGACCAACCGGGGTACATCCATGTCGCGTATAGGTATTATGATAACAAAATATATGAAAATACTCCGAAAATTCAAACACGGAAACGGAGCGTGCGTCGTCGTCATTTTCCTCGCCCAGCAGCTGTCGACGCACTCAAGTATAATATTATAATAACAATAATAATAACAGTAAACAGTGTCAGTGTCCACGAAACCCGATAGGCCAGTCGCAATATTGTAATTATCGAATTCCAAACCCGAGGTGGCGCCGACTTGTAGTGCATCATATTATATACGTATAACGTTTTACGGCTGTTGTCGCGCGTTTTTACTGCAAAAACTCAATATTCTACCCTATACTATAAGGTCGTGTACTAGCACAGCACACATATTATTATTATATACAGTGCACAAGAATTATGATGTTCATGTATAATACCAACACCTAACTGAATAACTGTAAACCACATTTTCATTCCACGACCTTGAACACGCGCTCATTATACATTATTTAACAATCCCGCGGTCAATCACGCTCCAACTGCCAGGGGATGGCATTTCGCGGTCGAGGATCTGCAGTTGAAAATTTGAGCTGCTGCGAGTGTCGGCTATTATTATGATAATACGCTAGAGTCTTGACTGTCTTTATTAATCGGAACTAGCGAAACGATAATAATATGTATTAAGTGATAATAATTGGCCTTGTGCTCGCGCGTTGCGTTAAAGACGCATGTAGCCAACGACCCAGTTTTTCGGAGCGAAACCGAATGTTATTATAAGACGCGGTAAAAATTAGCGTCTTTTTTCCCGCGGACAGTGTGATTTGGTTCTACTTTTTACACATGGCTGGAGGAATTACCGACGTGTAAGAAAAAAAACGAAATCAGCGCCCATAATCAACATATTATATTATATACACGAACAACTTCTGCGCCAAAATTACATTGGCGCGTCGTGAAAAATACCTAAAACTACCTACTATGACAAAAATGTAAAACTATATGATATTAAAACGACTGCAATGGCTGCATGCATAGACAACAAAATAAAAACAATTTAGGTTGACCAATCTGTGATAGGGAAATTGATTTTTTGTTGTGTTATGTTTTTACAACATACGAGTATGCACGGACAGAAGATTTAAAAACAAATCGGTAATTGGTTAATTGGTGAAATGTCCGTGAAATATTATTGATATATTTCCCTAATATAATTTATAAGCTATAGCTATAAATTATAACATATAGAAACAAATGGTACAATAACGTTTAGTTTACGATTTTAATACACAGGTAATGTATATAAATTATAAATGTTGCTACTTGCTTTGTACCCATGGGCCATGGTAAGAATTTTGCTCACTTCGCTACTGATACTAACTATTTAGGTATATCGTATAAATACGAGAAACATAAATTTCATTTGTATGCATACACAAATACTTTGGATGAATATTTCGAATGCCTATTGATGGCGTCCGTGTGGGTAATATAAAAATTTGCTCGAATTTCAAAAAAACACTCAAGTCTACAATTAATTTAACACGATTAACATAATACAATAGATAGGTATAATATATACACACTACAGGGTAATATTATGTACCAATTATAAATAAACAAAGCGACGGACCAACTAATAATAGGCGCGTTACGAAATTAGTTTTCGATGGAATACAGTATAAATAGATACATCGATTTGAAACAAAACGGAAATCCGGTATTACTCAGCAATTGCTTACATCCCAAAGTGCACTAGTACTAAGCCGTAGCTACATGTGCACTATCAATATATATGTAAGTAATAACACTTGAACTTGTAATAAGCGCCTATACAAATACGAATAAACCGTTAGACAGTGTTGTGTAATATTGTGTGTTTACTATTTGAATAATTTATAAATATATGAAAAGTACCCATTTATGAAAAAAAAAAAATCCAATAATTATTCACTCGCAAAGGACTCGGTTACATCATCTAACATTTGCAGTGTATACGGGTAGGTGTGTGAGTGCATGTTACTCGATTGCTCGTGAGTTGTATGCAGCGTATACGTGTATAACCGGTCGTCATGATTCGTCGTGAACGGTTATATTATTTTATATACATACAATATATAGGTAGTAGGTACTAATATACTTAAAGTCTTAAACATAACTAAAAATTGTCATAGGCGTAAAAACTGTTGTCGAGGATTGTTTTTCCAAAAACTATTCGCAGCGTGAACAGTATATTTTCTGCCTAAAGAGACGCAACAAAAAGTCATATTTATTATAGTAACATAGAACCGTGCACCAATGAGTGTAATGACTTTAATGACCGTGTTATGTATTTACGATATATTATTATATAATAAGTTATAACGGCTGAAAATTGCAATGTACGACTTTTATAATACATTGTGGGCACGTGTCGCCACGGAACATATAATATAAGACGACGACAACGATAACATTATATATATCATCATTCATCTTATATTATAGTGTTATATGGTCGTTCAGGTCGTTGCCTGAAATCTTCGCAAATTTCGTGCGTACAACGAGCGTACATATTATTTGTCACCTCGGCGGAATGGACACACGCATGCACGCATACTGCAGCTATTCGTCACGGATGTTTCGTTTTTATTCACACGATCGTTGGTAAGATTATAATGTTTATAGATATAATATAAAAGCGCTCGAATGTAAACTACGCGTGCGCGTCTATAATAAAACCCTATAAGACGTACTATGTGCGATATAATAACAATAATATACACACCGCAGACCATCGTAGAACATACAATATAATCTATTTTATTGTGTATAATGATTCAGATCACCGGACTTTGACGAAACCCACATACATACGACCATACGCCTGTGTAAAGCCGTTTGGAACGCGCTTCGTTGGCCTGAATTTTCCAGAGCAATGCGCGCTCGAGGTTTTCCCACGCATTTGATCGCGCGTTCATCGCAATTCGCATACCTTTTCGTTAAAATGCTAAATTATTTCGTTTGATTTATGACAGAAGAGTAGGTTAGATTGGATAGTGTATATTATAATATCTGCGTCATTAATTATTATTGCTCTTTATTAATATACGTATACCTATATAATATTTTATAAGACGTGTTAAACAGAAAACAATCTTAACAATTTTAGCTTAAAGACTCTAAAAATCAGAATTTGAATAAATTTATAATTTCATTATAAAATGGGGTTGAGTATGTTTGGCCAATTACCCTGTATATAGAACTCAATTTTATAGAGTTCATACAATAAAAATTCATATGGAATGCACAATGCACATATCGAATATCGATCGATAGGTCTATATGATGATATATTTTATCGTGTAATGCTCGACGATTGACGAATGCAAATAATAAATATCGATAGAAAAAATAGATGGCCCATTAAATTGCGCTAGTAAATAATACAGACTAGAATCACATTTTGATCATGTGTAACGTTTTACCGTAAATTCGAATGAATCATGATATATTAGCATCATTATGCAGGTTAACCTCAATTTATATACACTGTGCACACATATGTTATTATTATATTTAATATTTATATTTTGTAGAATATGATGCACGAGTTCACGATCAATTTGCATGCCTGTTTTTCTATATGTGTGCCTATAAGTACATACATTTATATTATATATTGACAATTGGCAATTGGCATATTGCATGAGAAGCACTATTCAATTTAATAAAAATACCTTTAATTTTTTTTTTTTGCCAATAAAGTATAAATATAATAATATGCATACTATTATATTTTACTATATTCTTATACCCCCCACCATTAAAATAGGGTCACAATAAATACTTGTATATTATTACGTTCGTTTACTTATGGAGTAGTACAATACACACACGGTTTACACCGAAATTCAAGTACCTACTTTTACCATAATTCTACATAGACAATTCCAAAATAATAATAATTCCGTGTCAAACGCACGATAACCATCGCCTTTATCTGGACATTCCAAGCTTGTTTTTTTCTCAGCTATACCTATTTGTATATAATATACAATAAACAGAATGTATGTATATATAGTCATATAAAACCGTATAGAAAAGAAGACATGTCACACGTATTATATACTACTATACGTCTACACGAGACAACATTAGATTATCATAATATATACCACACTAAACGACGACGGCCATCGAGATTATAAAATTACTATGTATCATGATGATAATAATAATAATATATATTACAGCAAACGCGTGTAGTACACTGTTGACTTCATGCTGTATCGAGGCAAACTCTGAAATGCTAAAACACTATATAAAAAAAAAAACTTCGTGTTTTTTAAATGTTTTAATACTATAAAAATATTTATAACCAACGATATTATATATTTTAAAATGTATTTTGTGTATAGACTCAATTAATATTATACATTACTAAGTTTTTTCATATGTCTACGGCCGATCGTATGACATTAGAGACGCTTTTTCTTTCGTACCTTTGTTCTATAATAATTATAGAAAAACACGAAAAAACGATGGACACCTACTTTTAAAAAAAAAGAAATTTATTGTTATATCTAAACCTGTTTCATACCGATATACCTAACCATGTAGTTATGAGCACACTGAAATAAACATTATTTTATTGTTTCGATTGGATTTTAATGTCTTAAAAACAAGAAAAATGTCTTTAAAAAATACAATTTAATTCATTAATAATAATATATTATAACTTTAACAATTTTTTTTACTTACCGTTAGATAAAAATGATCGAACAAACCTATTTGTATTATTTAAATTTAGTTAATTTGGAGTTATAATTATACAATTAGTACATAAAATGACTTATCCAGTTGTTTATAAACTCGAATAAATATTATCTGCATACGCACGTGACGAAAATTTTGTTTGTCAGACGTTGAATAGTCATCTATGCATTTAAACAGTAACAGACACGTACATTAAAATAAAATTCATAGGATTCATAAACAAATTTACAATACTATCAATATTAAGTAAAAACCCCTAAAACATACGCAGATAATAAAAATAATAGATGACTTATTAATAACCATTTTGTTTTTAGTGAAATTCTTAACAAATGTTTATCTATTCTCTTGTTAATATATATTTTAAGAAAAAAAATGCAAAATAAAAGTTTTATTCTGTTTTTTGATGGCTAAAACCCATTTTGTATCCGGAATGTTCTGGGACATTTTGAAAAATATCTAATTTGCATTAAAATCACTACTTTAATAATTTATAATGTTATTATACTGAAATAGTAAATATAATACGAAATAATATGGAAATTCTGTGATGAGGGAGGAAGGGATGATGGTGCTGATGATAATAATATTTTTATTATAGTAATAGCGATGCGGACTAGTGTAGAATTCAAGGTCACCGGTAGTCCGGTCCGGCTTGTGTCAAAATCGTGTAGGCACCCGGCAGCACCCGCCCCTGTTTCGCCGCTGCGTCGAATCTACCGCTATATAGTTGCTAGCGCGCCCGCGTCAATCGTTCACGCCCTCCGCGCCATGCCGCCGCCGTGCCGCCTGCCGCTACCGTACGCGGTAACCCGATTTTGCGAGGTCCTTTCGGGTCATCTGCTCGCAATTTAATAAAAAATTATCTGCACTGACGCCAACGCCGATTTATTTTTACATATTCGCACTTAATACACTTTCCATTCGGTCCAGTTACGCGTGGGTTCTACCTATATTATATTTTATAAATATGTATCTACTAAATGGATGCAGGTTTAATAACAAACGTAGATCACTCCGCGATATTGCTGGGGGAACGTAACATTAGTTACTCAGAAAAATAATCCGCAGATGACGTCTAAAATTCCGCCATTGTTTTGTTTTGTCTTTTAAATTATATAATACCAACTATTTACGCTTATTATGTATTTGATATAATATGACGTGCATTTAGCTAGATCTATTTTAAAATAAAATGTATTATATTAAATTAATTTTTTTTAATTGTACGTATTTTTTTGTTCAGAACACCATGTGCGGATATATATTATGCATTTATTATTAAAGTAACACATTTACACATTATTCACTATTTATGTATTGTTGTATTATACTCATTACATAATGAACGATAAAGTATAGGCACACTGTTTCCGAGGACAAACGGTGTATACATATCAATATGTAAAATCCTGAATCTGGATATAAAATAGCAACTACTGTGTAACTCTCTGCAGTATATACCGACGATTTTAGTATTATAATGATATAATAGTACTGCAGTGTATATAGATACCCATATGATGTATAATATATAATATATATGTATATTTATCCACTATACGTGTGTACTGTGTATGCATGCCATTTCAAAAAAAAAAAAGTGTTTCCCTCTTCTTTTAATTATTTGTAAATATTTGATTAGGTGCGTATATTACCTATATCGGGCTACATGTATATAATATAGTTTATTGTCATGGATTTAAAAAAAAACAGGTCACCGAGTTCTTTTTAGCAGACCATCATTTCAAAGCATTTTTCGAATTTGTACTTATCCGCATCGCATATAATACAGTGAAAAAACGACACTCCTAAAAAACGACCGGTTAATGCATAGATGCGCATAATAATAGGATGGGTTCTCCAACACGTATATGATTATTGTCTATTATAGCTATAAGCTATCATATATATATTATAGGTTTATATATACGTCACTGAAACAAGTGACAATGGTTTGGACTTTTAACCTATGAATTCGATATACACATTTCTAGTGCATGTTTCCTACTTGGGTATAACAAATCGGACTCGATGTGGGACACTTGGTTAATATTCTGTATACCTCCTACCATACTTCCTACACGCACTTTAATTGTCGGTTATTCAATTGTTTTCATTGATGATCCTGTTGTAGGCGTGTCGTCGTGGGACATCTATATACAACGGTCATTGTATATATTATTATAATAAAATATAATACATCGCAGCTATTCAAATAATACATTGTTTACAATTTAAATATAAACGAAGCATCATCGAATTTTCAATTGGCAGTTTAAATAAACAAAAATCTAAAACTTACACTTGCATGTTGTCACATCACAATAACCATCGCGTGAATAACAAACGTTTATAATATGTATATAATATATATATACTATATATATTATATATTGTATTAAGTACTAAACTAGTTATAAATCGAAACAGCTGATGACCATGAAATCTACAAATGTGTGGACGATAGAACTTAACTCGGCCATCGTATAAATAAAATAATATACATTATAATGCGTATATGAGATTATATGTTTATGATGTCTTTATGATGCATATAATATATTATTGAGAATGTTGGAGCGAAGTACACTTAAAAAAAAAATAAAACGCTCCTCGACATAATGCCTCACACGTGTTCAAAACCGTTGCAGCTGGCCAAGAATCCGAGAGTGAAAAAAAAGGAATGGAGAGAAGAAAATCAAGATTCATATTGTATCATCGTCGATCGTTCTCGACTTATCGTCTCATCTGTTTCCGGCGTCGATCAGTCTTCGAATGAAAAGTAAACACGCCGAAAAATATACCAGATATTATATATGTGTCATGTGATGTATATAAGTGCCTCCCGCATTGCACTACCTGGCAGAGAAGAATTATTAAAACATCACGCGGTCGCTAGCTGCGCATATTAAATTTCCAAATTCGAACGCATGAGTCGTACTCGACCGGACAGAAATAGACGACCACAGTGGCGTCCGTAATGGACGCGAATGCGGTTGTTGACATATCAGTTAGCAGTTATATAGTACATTTATATATACGTATACTTAGGTAAGTACACTATAAATATTTGCGTATATGGCGTCGTGACTTGCGACACAGCCTCCTCGCGTAACGGCAACTTAAAACAAACAGAAGACAATATACACATAATACCTACTATATGTATACCGGAATAAAACAAATATAACGCAGTCGTGCTAGAATGTTAACAATATTATTGTACATTATTACGTGTACCTACATATAGTGACCATTTTTTCCGAACACTCCGAACGATAGGATTTTTGTGTCTTTCGAACGTCGCCGTCGAATGTCCCTCAGTATATATAATATCGTACTCATTTATATCGCTATATTCGTGAATCGTGTTAGTGGCCTGTTGAACATCTCTTTTTACCGTTACGATGGTGCACACATTTATATATTATATATTATAGAAAACAGTAGCAGTCTGTTTTTTTTTTTAATTTTGTTTTTTTTTTTACATATCGTCATAGTTTTAAAGTCATAGACACGTTCTCGGCTATTTTTTCATTTTTTTCCGAGATTAACATTCCGCATCGACCGGTATATAGATATATAATTTATGTAAACAAGGCGGCGATCAATACGCATACAGATGCTATACGAATTATATATATATACATATATCGTATATGTGGAGTATTTTTGTGTTTATAGTTTTTCGCCGTCTAACAACTTAGGAATGCGGCCCTTCCATTTCGTGGTATCGTTGCAGCAGCTCTCGTCAATTCGTTTATACCTATATGTATATTATATATTGTAGTCTTACGAAAGAAATCTCAAAAGTCGGTAAATTACACGAAACTGGTTTATCGGGAGTGTGGTCATCTCTCTGAGCACATCGAGGTCTGATGTCAATTAGTGTAGGTCTATAGTCTATACGGACATACATTATAAAAATTATAATATACAACATTGAATACATAATACACATCGCACCATTTATCACCTCGTCCGGACTATTGCGTGCGAATGAATCACAATTCAACGACATTACGACACGACAAATACAATTTATTGTTATATATCATTGTAATGACTGCATGAACTACCTATACAGAAACCTCGCAAATCTAATTCGACAGAAGCAAAAAAAATAAATAAAAGGAGAAAAAATCCAATTAATCTTTAAGAAAAATATTATGTATTATCATAAGAAAAATATCAAACGAAAAACTCCTGTCATAACCCTCGTCACAGGTGTGCGTGTATATGGGTACCTACCTGTCCAGCCTATACCTGCGGAGTTCTTAAAAAAATTGTTGACCCCTAAACAAAGAGAAAACCAGACAAATATAGCCGATGTCAATAATGGTATTTATTGTAGATAATATATAATATATTGATTTCTGAAGAACCTTTTAAAATTATTATTTATCATATATATAGGTAATATATATTAAGTTTTATTGCCATGTGTAGTAGTTATATTACATTATCATGTGCATTGTTGTTGCTGTTGTTTGTTGTAAATACAAACCACCACCGGCGAGACGATAAAACGGTTTTTACACAAACGTTACCGTTACCGTGCAAATATTATATCGTATTATAGCTGCATAAAAATTATTATTATATACATCACTGCACTCGTTGCCACTCCATAATGTAGATTTTTGATTCTCTATAATATATCACTACACATCCGACGAGAAGATTTATTTTACATCTTATTTTGTTGCGTATTGAATTATATGTTATATTGTCCGCACGCGCGCATGGTAAATCTTCGTGAGTGAGTTGGAAACGCATGCACGTGCACAATATCCGCCGCTGATAGAGACGAATGGAATGCGAAATAAGAGCGATATTGATGAAAGTCACAAAATGAACTCAAGCCGCAATGGATATTTACACAAAACATTATTATTTTATATACTTAGTAACTGACAACAGCATATTAAGTAACATAAGATAGTATACGATAAGAATTTAAAAAACCGGAATGCCAAATGTTAATTAAATAATATATTTATAATAAAAAATATTGTATTAAAAAAATTGACCACCACATAGAATGATGACACTCTTTTTAAATTAGGGCCGAATTATATTTTTTTTATCAATCTTTATAAAAAAGCGTACTTATTTTATTAAATTATAAAAAATATAAATGTTAAATTATAATTATAACTAAATCAAAACATACAATTGAGTACTATTAAAAAAAAAATGTATTCAATTATTTGTATTCATATATCATTGTTATTAGTTAGGTACCGAAATGTATTATATAAACATCATAAATTAGACGCTACATTGCTCTTTAAAATTCTTTCAAATAATCCAAACAAAAATTAATTTGGATTTTTTTCTAACCGTTTCCAAATCGTATAATTAAAGTAATGATAGTTATTAAAGTAATTTCC
>VUJU01000495.1:0-14382 GCA_009835225.1 Aphis craccivora
AAAAAAAAAATATTTGTATCCATCACTGTAATAAAATATCAGTTGTCAGTAAAACCATGTCATTAAAATTCAACAACTGTAGATAACTGTAATGAATTAATGAAAAAATTACAAATCAGATCTAAATAATTGATATAGTTTTAATAATATATAAATCAATATTAATACATAAAATATTATGTTGAAAATTAGTTACTTTTAGATTAAAATGGTAAATGTAATCATACATGCAAATTATGCTAGTTAAAAATATAGGTCTTTCTTGTAACTATAATTACCACTACAACATACATAGTGAGTTATCTTATTCTCTATCAAACAGTTTACAAGTTCCGAAAACTTTAAGAGTACACACCAAACCCACAATATGTTCATTTTGGTTAGGACAAATATATTATATTGATAATAAATAAATATCAAAATCAAATATATGTACATATGCTTGAATAGATAACTTTGATCTCGAAAACTTGGCTTCAAGGTCCCAAGTGATTCTTACAAGGGGATGGCCGAAGAACAAACACATCCTTGAAGTACCAACCCTATTCAAAATCGTCTGGTCATTGTTGACAATGAGATTTTACTAATAATAACTTTTAGCATATTGGATAGCAAAGATCACAAGTAGGAACTACGATGAATAGCTATATTGTTTATCTTATGCTTCATTTATTTAATTTGTAATGATAAAAGCAATAAATAAAGCATTTGATTGCTAACAAATTTAAATTGAAAATTAAGGTTATAGACTTCTAGGTTAGGTATCTAGATAAATAGAACAAAATATTTAAATGTCTATACTGCGTGCAATGGAAAATAGTTTGATTTCATTATAAATTCATAATATTCATTAAAATTCATAATTTATATTAAAAGATTATTATTCGTTATAACGTATCATGGTTGATGCACACATGACACCACATCATTCCTTGTACAGGATATTCTATAATTATTTATGATTATAATTTAGACCAAGCAATGATAATATTATAAACCTTTATAATAAGTACAAAAAAAAGATATTAGTAGGGTTAATTCATATTTTATTAGACCACGTTCTTAAGTATACGTAAGTTATTATGTTATATTTTTTTTTGATTTCCAAGTAAACTCATGGTTTCCAAGCATTACACAATAGGCAACTAAACATACAGCTATTCATATTTTTTTAAATTAAAATGATATTACTAAAAGTTCTCTTGATTGGAAAGTAAGAAATAGAAAATATATAACTATAATATTTATATTATAATTTTATAATTTCATATTTATCAAACATATTAATAATTAATGCTAATAATGTTTAAGGTGTTGACGTCTACATTTATTTTTATTATATTATTATTTAATTTCATGCACAATACATTTTCAATATCCACCTCTTTTATGTCTAATAATATTTGTTTTTGCTAAAAACGATACTTTATTCCTTTAAAAATTAATGCATTATAATAATTTAAATCAAAATGGTTTTATAACTTTTATATTTACTCTTACGAATTAAAGCATTAATTTTTATTTTTATTATGATTTTGATTATTATTTCCTGACCACAAACAATGTGTAACCAATAAACAAACTGATTGTTGTTTGGAAAAAATTTAAAATTTAAAATTATAGAATATGTATTCATTTTGATTCCTCAATTAACTAAATAATTATTAAACTGGATATTTTATATTGACTAAAATAATGTTTTTGTTTTGTTTTAAAGAATTTGAAAAGAAAAGTTACTATAAATTGCTTTTTTAAATTTTGTTAAATGTATAAATATACATGTAATATTACGTAAAAAGTTTAAATTTGAATGTGTATGGAACTTTTTAATTTTTAAAGATAGTTAAAAACTATTTTTGACAATCTGATTGTATTCAAATAATAAAATGTTTTTAATTAGAAGACTGGTAAATCTAGAATATTATACATGAGTAGTATAACTAATAACTAATTAGTCTAATAGTAGATAATATAAAAATTATAAACATAGTATGTCAAATCAAATCCTGGAATATTTAAAAATTGTATAATTGAGTTTTTATTGTCGTTTTTATCCATACACATTACACTATATGTACGATATTTTGTGAATCAGATTTTGCCTTATAATTTTCAATCTCTATGTTTTTATAAGTATTTTTGTGTTTACGTATTGTTTTAATTATTTATAATATTTTATTAGTTTCTTAAATAAAGTATTTTCTTAATATACCAATAGTTATTATTTTTCTTATGTTGTTAGTCGAAACATTATTTATTTTTAAGATAAATAAATATATGGCAAAATACATAGATAAACAATATTATTATATTATAGTTATAAAAAAAATGACGAATATAATATAAAAATCTCCCTACTTAATAAGTACCAAGAACCACAGCTGATTCAAACTATAATTTTTAAAAATTTTATATACACTTTTAGGCCATATTTTAAAAATTTTAATATTTTTGTACTAGCTATTTATAATGAGTACATTTAACACAGAAATTCATACTTCTGTATTTAAAACTTCAACTCGTTTCTAATACATTTGACTAATTTTAGATGCATCTATAATAAATATGACAGCTTTTTACAAATTTTAAAATATATTAATTTATTCCGTTTTTCGTAGTTACAAATGCATAGTGTTACTCTTCAGAAACAATCAACTTTTATCTATTTTAAAATTAAAATAGATTTTTAAAACTATCCATTTATTATTTTTTTTGATAAAAAAAAATACCATGCATTGTAAGGTTAAAAAGTTGTCTCGTTTCTACTGTAAATTATTTGCCAGTAAATTTTTAAAAATGTTAATGTAAAAAAATTTATCTAAATTTAAATTCTATTTTGTTATTTAATTTTGTGTTCTGACAAATCCATAATAATAGGTTTAAAAGAAACGTATCTATTGCGTATATAGCTTTTATACTAAGTTGAAAATCTTAGTACCTATTTAATCACTAATAATTTACCAAAATTTTTAATTTTTAAAAAAAAATATAATAAACAATGGATTAAAACCATTTTTAAAGACTATTATTTTTGTTTTTTAATCCTATACACATTTCAACAACTAAAAAATTGTTCATTTACATTGAATTTACAATTCAAAAAAAAAAAAATATCCATCAAATAGTATACAATAAAATCAAGGGTTCTCGTTTTAAAAATAGACAATTTGATCTCCTGAGAACATTTCTTGTAACTTTTAAGTAATTCAAAAAAATTCCAAGAAATTGTAAATAAGTTCTTTAAGCGTATTTAAAAATTCCAATAATAAATTATAATTTGAATAAATACATCATTTAATGAAAAATGAGGGCCAGCATGTTTGGTGAATTGCCTTGTGTATATAATTCTTTTGTTTCGATAAGCTTACCATGGTTCTTCGATATCTGGAAAAGAAATACAACTATATAATAATTCAATTTTAATTATTGTATTTCGCTTCTTAATATAGATTTACTTACTGATACTTTAGACCTACATCAATTTTGTTTTATTATGTTGATTAACTATTTTCTCTTCTTAAAATGCATTTAGCTAAATACATTTTCCGTGTATAGTTAAAATTAACTTTTTCTGCAATTCTGTAAAATTTGCAGCTGTTGATCTTAAACACCTGGAAAAATGTATAAATTATTGTTTATATTGGTACCTATAAAAATTAACATTTTTTTTTCTTTTCAAAATAAGAACTACATGTACCATCAGTATTTTTTTTTAATGTCTTAAAACGTCTATTTGGTGTCAATATTGATTCATTGCTACTTTTGAAATAAAGGCCGTTTAACATGAAACTAGCTTTAAACTTAAAATCCCTATAATCCACGTAGTAAATATGACTGCATTTCAAATAATGTATTTCGTCCGATATAATATAATTTTGAAACCAACAATAATTTCACTAACACAATTTTATCAGTTAAGTCAGCAATTTTTACTTTTTAAATTTATTTTTGCATACGATGTATTATATTGCAGTATTTCTTAGAGAAAATAAAAAATGTATTTTTGAACAATTTAGCGTTTTTCAGATTTTTAAAATTGACACTTCATGACATATACTTTTTATTAAAATAATTATAAAAATAGAAATTAACATTAAATTGTAATAATTTTTTTTTTTTATTATTGAATTATTTATCGAAACTTCAAAACTAAATTCAATACGTTAAAACAAGAAAATAGATGAATTTGTTCTAAAAATTACGTATTTTTAGTCTGTAATTTTTACACGTTATTCAATGATTTGTATACATTATATAGTAGGTACCTACTCAATATTGTATATGAATTTGAAGTACACATATTATTTAGTTTGAAATGTATTGTTCATTGAAATAATTATACAATTATATAATAAAGGGTCTATCAATGTAATATCATTTTTTGTAGTTAAAGTCTATAGATAATAAAATGGTTTTATCATTACATAATATGTTAAGTGTATAATGTAGGTATATTGTATCTGTTATCTTACATAGATAACTATGTTCGAATCTTAAACTATTTTAACATTCATTTGTATCGTTCATAATTATTTGTTGTTTATTTATAACAAAACCACTAACCATTTACATTTTAAACAATAATTGATCATTGTTAATCATTGGTAACAATGTAACTCTATGACCATTATAACCGTACGAAAATGAATTGATCTCATGATTACACTTGGAACATGGTAGGTATACGGTATACCTAAGATAACCAAAATCTTTTAGTCTGTTATAACACTGATACTTTAATACGAAATATGTTGAATTATAGACGATATAATAGAGTATAAAATACATATCTTTAACATAAACCTTACAAACAACATAACTTACTAAAAGGTAATATAATATTATGTGTTGATAGGTATAAGTCAAATAATATTTTTTGTGTTATTGAAATTTAAAAATGAAATAATTTATTGAATAGTCTCAAGAGTTTTAATACAGAAGTGATATGACCTAAATGAATTCAAGTTACAAAAAAAACATAAATCTACATACAATATAACAATAAGAAAAAATAAGTAATAAACTTCGCTTAAAAAAAAAAAAAAAACATATTAAAGTATAACAAATAGTACAACAGTAGCCGAGTAGTAATANAAAAAAAAAAAAAAAAACATATTAAAGTATAACAAATAGTACAACAGTAGCCGAGTAGTAATATAATATAAATAAATTTACTACATCATAAACTACGAAAAAAAAAGAAACTATACAACAACATACATGACAGGATATAGGTATCTAAATTATTTTATGAATATTATTAAAAATTAACATTTAACAATAAATATTATCGAAAAAAAATACACATTGATGTCAGTCTGTACACTCTATGTGGTAAAATATAACTAACAAAATTAATACAATAAGTAAAATGTAAAAAAACAAGTAATAACAAATAAAATATAATATTACAATTAATTCTGTGGACAATTTATTTTTCTTATAATTATTTGTTTATATTTTATTAATAATTTTAAATTGTACATTGCTGTAATAATTATTTTAAAAATATTTTCAAACGTATTTTCATAAATGTAATGTATTTTTTTGAACGTGCCTATAATATTAAGATAATTAAATTATAATATTGAATATATTATTAGAATAATAAAATTTAAGTTAATAGGTTTATTGGGATAAAATATTGCGTTATATACTATTTTTAGTATGTATGCAAAAATTAAAATCATCTGTTTTACTTTTTATTTATTAGCACCTTTTCCATTCAAATTAAAATCTCAATTTTATA
Source organism: Aphis craccivora (assembly GCA_009835225.1). Classification (NCBI taxonomy): domain Eukaryota; kingdom Metazoa; phylum Arthropoda; class Insecta; order Hemiptera; family Aphididae; genus Aphis; species Aphis craccivora. The sequence goes on from VUJU01000495.1 coordinate 5,750, forward strand.
ATTTATTTATATTATTTTTGAATACGCAATAACAACTAATATTCAAGTTTATATTATTAAATATGATTTATGAAATAATAACATTTCTAACCCCGTTACATTGTACTGATTCGATGTTTACAAATATAACACATTATAAAACTTTTTACAATACATTTTTGTATAATTTAAAAATACGTTTAAAAATATTTTGTTGTAATAAAAATGATTTAAGATGATAAAAAGAGTACTCTCTAGTCTGAATTTGATTTTAAAATTTTAAAATACAATTTCATTGAATTTCTATTTATTATTCATTGAGTATATTTTATAAAATTAATTTAAAATATTGTAGATTTAATAATGTTTTATAGTTGTAGAATTTTAGTAATATGCACTTCAGGTAAATATACCAATGGCTTGTATAGATTTAGTAAGATTTGATAGCCTCAATATATGAGGGTTTTGGACGCGAAATTCGTTGGGTATTATATTATAATTTTAATATATCATAGGATGACAAAATGTCGATTTTTTAAAAATTAGTCCTTCATAATATAATATATATAAATAAATATATTATTTAAACTAAAAAAAATAATTTCAAAAAACACATCAATAAAAAAAGATAGGTACACACCTAACTGTAAGCGTACCCAGTAATAAATTACTATTCAGATATACGTACATAATATATTTTATAATTTTTATTTTATCGTAGTTATTAATAAGTTACATTTAAAATTGATGAATTTATAAAGCTACAAGTCTCGTTTATCTTAAATAACAGATACGGCGGGTCATTAAATGATAAAATTTCCCGGTTTCTGCACCAATAAAAAGATAAAGAATGTGTATAATATTATAATATATAATTAATAAATATCACAGAGTCATATTGACCCAAAAATAGGCCTACCCTAATACTTATTGCCTATTCGTTGATCCCAAAAATCATGAAATATGTAAAAAGTATTGTTGTGTATACATGAAAGTAAGATTAGTGAAATAAAAATGAACCTCACCTCTATGGTATGTTTTATATTATACAAGGTATATACGGTATAACGTTCAAAATTTTATTAGTTGGTGTAATATTATCTACAATATGAATATGAAATGAGAGAAAATCTTTTAGAAAAATCAAATATTGCTACAACATCCTACCCATATCTATAGGTATTAGAAAATATTTTATACCAGTAAATATAAACCACGAAATAATGTAATAGTATATAATATGTAATTAATAATATTATAATCACGATGAAATGTTTGATGGTGACGAGTGAAAACGTGACTGGTATGTTGAAAAACTACAAAATATTATGTTAACAAGTCGTTATTAATCAATCTAATGAGTCATTTTAATCGTTAAAAATGTCAACAGGGCAATCACAAAATGAAGTTATTAAATTTTATAAAATTTGATTGCAGTTTTTGACGAAAGTAATAAATAGACGATGATGAGATCGTTAAGAAATACCGCGTAAAAGTTTAAAGGTACGGTCTGTCGGTTTCCCTGCAGCGTTTGAACGCCAACTATATCCGGACCGGTAGTAAACGCTAGACGCCGCGTACAGACACTGCAGAGAAACCGTAATACTGCGAGCATTATATTTTATTCAAACGTCTGTTCGGTTGCGATCACTGTGTTCTATATGTTTGTTCAGTAGAACGGTATTATTTTTTTTTTGCGCCAAGACGTACATTCGTTGTTTTATATTATTATAAATTTCGTCACCAATTTTCCGAAAATCGAGGGATGATGATACTATTAATAATAATTATAATAATAACAATAATAATTAAGACTTCGGATTTTGATTTTTCCCTCTTGAGTACGACGATATTTATTCGGTCGTATACAACTTCCCGTTTTATACTTATATAATTCAAGTGCGTATGCAAATAACAATACATGTTTTAATTTAGCACCAAATCAGGGAACGATAACCCTGATAGTTTAATATAATATTATAATATATTATATAAAAAAAAAAAAATGTTCACATAATACATAAACAGTTCGTAACTATGCTTATTTTACATTGTAAATCGATTGAAAATAACAATATACCAAGGGACTCTCTCAGATAAGAAAGGGAGAAAGAGAAAGACAGAGAGAACGAGAGAGAAAAGAGAGAAAAATAAAGTGTGAGAGAGAGAGACCATTTATGGCCTTTTTAAGCGGCTTGCTAGCCAAACGGCCAGTGCCACATCATCATCGTCCATCAACTGCGCCTACTGGTCAAATCGACCAGCAAATATGTGAACAGCGGCAATTGTTTCAACGCTTTTACTCGGTACTCGAGATTGTTAAGTCCGTCCGTTTTGAATCGCTTCCGGCCACTGTACAGTTTTTCGTACCTGTTTGGAGAACACAAAACATAAACGCAAGTTGTTATTATTTTTATGCTATTATATTAAATATTAATATTATTATTATTACTAAGGTTATTAACATTATAAAAACTGTAAATAAAACCTATGCGGGTGCATGGTTAATGTACCGTGAATATTGTTATTACCATCATCCCCGGGGACACATATACATTTTATTAGTACAAACTACACAAAAAGTAATAATTATGTTAACGTGAATCACTGGTCGTTATCTGTTCTGGAAATATTGAAAGGTTTTTTTTTTTTACATTTTTTCATAATTTTATTGTTTTTATTTTTATCCTCAAATCTTATGTAATTGAAATTATATATTTAATCATACAGTTTTAATTAAAACCTTCAAATATAATGTTTTTATTTTTATTTACGAGATAAAAATAGTTTTCTACGCATAATATCGATACAAAAATAAAAGCTTATAAGTCGTAAATTGTAACTATTTAATTTTTAGCCTTTATGAATTTTATTTGGTCGGAAAAATAAACATATTTTACTATATTTTAGTAGTTAACACTTAAAAGTCCTTCTCTTTTTATTATTCAAAGCTTTAAAAATATGTACATAATTATTAGAAATAGACTGATTACTGTAACGCCTAAAGAAATAATCACGGAAAATTTAAAATTTAAACATATATTGCCAATTTTCTAGTTTTCTACACGTCAATAATTTGGTTATAAAAATAAGGATACGAGAAATAAATAACACGATTATAAAATTATTTGACTTAGTACGCACTTTAGAACGAACAAACAAAACAATGATAATAATTAATAATTAAATACAAATTATATCACGAATATTTTACTTTAGTTGGGTAGTAACCTATTTAGTCCGTAGACATCTTTAAAACCAATCGTTTGATACTATTAAATCCTCGTTGAACACCATGAGTATAATATTTAATACTTTATGTCATATGATACACAATTATCGTTATTATAGTATTATAACACCAGCTACCGTGTGAATTAATGGTAACCAATGCGCGTAATCCCCATTGCTGCGAATTTACCGTTTCGTCAGGTGTAATAATTTTAAATGTAATGGTGATATTATAATATGCGTGTAGTATAATATCATATGTTACCCATACGTAACTCTCTATTATACTCTCGATCCAAGATGTCATAAAAATGCCAAAAAATCAGTTAAATAACCAATTATTAATTGGTTATACTATTATAAATGACTACTCGTGTTAAACCTCTGTAATCAGTGAATATGTTGATAAACGCCAGTTCGTTTATACAAAATGTATTATAACTATTGAATATATGTACATTATTTGTTCAACAGTTTCCTAACTAAACTTTGCCTACCGAGGGTCGGCTAACTAACAATCGGTTGCACATGACAGCAATATGAGAGGGTGGGTTGTTGAACGTAGTCAGGTATTGAATAAAAACAAAACGTTTTACAGAAAATAAAACGTATAACGCACTGTATAATTATTATTAATGATTTTAATAGTTAAAAAATTAGAATATCGCACGTTCACTGGTAGTGATTGATTGGTGACAAAGAAAGCGTCGTGTTTTTATTTTTTTTATTTTCGATTGAAAATTCGTCTTCCCTAATGATTTATGTTTATTGCATTTGAAGTCTCTATAAAGTACTAAACAATGTTAAAATATATTTTTAAATTATGAAACTTCATCTTGACATTATGTTTTTAATTTTAAATTATCTAGATACTGATATACTATAAGATATAAAATAAATCTATAGGTACGACTATACCAACTATGGTACTATAATGTGAAACTATATTAATTATAATATATATATGAAAATATTCAGAAAAGTTTGCTTCTTGACAATTCACGACAGAATAGAGTTGTTGTTAATTCAAAAAACATAATTTGTACCATAGGACACTCCTTAATAATATAACATAATAAATGTATATATATTAAATTTTAGTTTTCAAATATACTCGGAAATCCCAAAAATCAGAATTTGAATACATTCATTATTCAAAGAAGAAACAATATTTGAGAATGGCTGATGAACCACCCTATTTATAATTTATAATTGATGAGCTGAGCTTTAAGTTTTATAATTTTATTACCGCTAATAGTTACGACACAAATATAAAAGCACAAATATTATGCAATATGTATGTGTTAAACATTAAAAAAAAAAACTTTTAAAATACCAAATTAAAGTCAGCTTGTATGATAAATAATAAAATTCATAAACAGTCTGACAATGATAAATTTTTAAAATAAAATCTAAAAAAAAAATTATTATTCCAACAGTCTGTCACAACTAAACAATACCAACGATGCATATTATTTTACGACAGTTACTGTCGTTACAGAACAGAATTCTTTCGGAAGTTATAAATATTTCAGAAAATATTACCACTTATTATTTTTTATTATTATTATTATTATTAGCTTCTTACGAAATACGAGCTTTACAAATTTCATATCCAGAGAAAACTTATTTTAATGTTTAAACTATATTATTATCTTTTATTTATATTCTAACGACGTCTTTGATCAGTTCAAGAATTCTTGGTAACAATATTGGATGAAGAAAACTCATCATAAATTATTATAATAATAATAATACCTTACGTATCATATCAAAATTCAAAGAACGTGGTTAGAACTAGGTAATCTAAAATAACTGAAAATGATAAAATATTATAGTATCAACTAAATTACAAATTGATTAAGTTATGTGATAATGATATAGACAACGACATAGGTTTAATGTTATTTTGTATAAAAATAAAATTATACATTATATTTAGCTTTACAGTATAATATTATCATTTCTGGAATAATAGACGTATTCAATAACAACCCAATTACATTCATACTTAAATCATAGAATAGATTAAATGCCTAAAACTGGAATCTAGATGTATTATATTATTATAACGATAACATAGGTAGATGCATACATTTTCTAAGATACTGTTATGATATTATGATTATTATACATATAATGACTATACATTTTCATACACAATAATAATAATAATTACAGTCTTAATATCCAATTAGACGTTTGTACCTTTTTGGGTTGGCCTTTTGTTGGGCATGTGTTAACATATGATAACGTGCCACGTCTGGATGGTATCTGGTGATGTTTAGGTCGTGTGCCTTGACCCGAGACGCCATGTCATCGTCTTCGCCACCCCATCCCCAAAACATATTACTGAAACCGTTGACCAGCTGGAAATGTTTTCGGCTCATGCCAATCACTCCGCCGAATAAGTCCACGTATGGCAGCCTGAACACATGTAGTCAAATGCATTATTGTTCTAATTTCATTCGTTTGTTATTTGTATAATAATAATATAGGTAATGTTGTATGTCATTATTTACATCATAAAACATTTATATTATGAAACTTTTCATTTTACAGGTACTCATATAAATTAATAAATAAAACTTCATTTTTGTATTTTATATAAAAGTAATAACTTCGATAAGTTTTGATATTTTGAACAATTATTGTCAATATGACGCATTTGTACTGATTAATTATATGTTTAATAACAAACTATATGCAATATCCATAATTAATAACAATAATTGATTTTAGATTTTGAGTGGAGCAACGATAATATATATTAATTTGACAATTTGACAATGATATGCGTTTTTATTTTGTATATCTGTTTCACATTTTGGGACAATAAAGATGCTTAGATTTTTATCTTTAGGGATGGTTCTAACCTTCCTGGTAGCAAATTGGATGTAGTTGGTACCTACAGGTAAAAAGTTCTCAGTAGTATTCTTGATAATCAGGGTAAAAAAATAAGGAAAACGGAAATATATACGCTAAAAAAGTTTTTTCACAAAATGTATTTCTTTATTTAATTATAATTTAACAAACTAATAACCGTAGAAGATTGAAATTTTTGCGTGCTTTAATTTTCAAAATATTTTGATTTTTGAATGTTTTTAAGCTATATATTTTTAATAAATATCGATATAAAAATGTTCACTAGCTAAAATTATTAAAAATTTATTACAAGATTCTGCAGAAGTTTTTAAATACCTAAATAAATAAGTTTCTCCAAAATTTTAAAGATAAGTTATATACTTATCTAATTTTTTTATAAGTATTTAAAGTTCAAAGTTTGATAAAGTTAGGTATTTTAACAAAGAAGAATACAAAAGAATCATTCGTTTGGAGCTTGAAACATTTACACACATATATTAACATATTTCACGTACACAGCACGTTTTGATTAGTTTTATGCTATTGCTTTTTTTATACCTACTAAAAATCTATTCACACTGTTGTACAGTAAGTCGGTATTGATTCAATAGTTAATAACAATAAAATATAATATAACTTTGTAAGTACAGAAACTATTAATATGATAAGATATTAGTAGTATAAAAAATACAATATATTCAATTTATTCATCAAAAATGAATTTAATTTATCTAATTTCTAATTCTAATGATATAATAAATTACTATAGTACCTAGTAATTTAAATAAATTATGCAATAAATTAAGTTGTGTTATAGGTTAGTACATCGACTTCGCTCAAAATCCTTGTTATAATGTTATATGTATTGATTTATCAATTAATTAAATTTTAATAGATGCATTACAGTTACTTACTCAATGAAGATTGTAGGTACAATAGTAACACCTATCAATCTATTATATAGTAGACTTTATTGTACTTTATTACAATATATCTACTTTTAACAAATATATCCAAGCATTTATGTATCTATATGTATCATCATTATGTGAATTTTTACTTTTAATATTATGTTACCTATCAAATTAAACTCCAATAGAATATAATACAAGAAAAATAATATTGATGATTGTTTAATATCAGAAACTGAATTTTAGTTTTTACTGGATAAAGTATTGATTGTTTATAAATAAAATTATTAATGATAATTATATTTTACAATTAATTAAAAAGTATTAAGTAAAATAATAGTATTTATAGTTATTAAAATAATGGATTATTATTAAGAGAAGAATTAATTAATTAAATTGAATCATGTATTTTTTTTATGGATGGCTTAATGATCATAACCAATTTTATATTTATTAAAAACTATAAAAAAAACAAATATAACTTAATGAAGTTTTCAACGATATTAGATAAGAAAGTTTTGAATTCGTTATGAAAATATTAAGTTTTGTATTTAAAAAATAATTTATATATTTTTTTAAAGAAATTAAAATTAAGAAATTTTGCAATCTATTATTACCATGGGAATAATTAAAAATGCAAAACTTTTTATTATACCTAATTTGAATATTTTATTGTTTACAATACGTCAATATAAATAAAATCTATCTTAAAAGTTGTAGCATAAAAAGTTACTTTGTTATTCTATTTTTAGTAGATATTATTTTTAATTTAATTAATTTAAATATAATGATTAAATTTATCAATATGTTAAAACAAAAACCTCAGATACTTATCAAAACGTCTTATGTTTTCTATAGTTCACTTGTATATAGTATACTTGTGTAGCGATCTTATATAATGGTTAATCAAAGATATACATACCTACTATACTATTTAGCTTACATAAAAGTGAAACTGTAGTATCATCTTAATTAATTTAACATAGGTTTTTAAAATATTTAATTTATCAGTAAAAAAAAAATTTAAATAAATTATAAGTAATTAAAATTTTTATATGTAAAAAGACTTAATTTATTATATAAATAACTATTATACTATTTATAGAAATAGATCTTTTTGAAATGTGTTTATAATAATATATTTAGGTATTAATAATTAGAATAATGATCGTTTATTACAGTGGCGTCTTAACAGTGATAGTTTGAAATGAGTTAAAAATGTGTGAAATGTTCACGTCAAGTGAATGCGTGGTAGAAATTATCATAATTTGTATGACTATTATGTAAAGATAATGCAAGACACTCGTTATTTTAGGAAAACCTTATTTTTTTAATAATATTTCTTTTACATAATTTTAAGTTTTTACAAAACAATTCCATTCTGGTCATCAAAAACTTTAAATCTCTACTAACTCGTACAAGTTCTAACTAAAACATTAGTTATTAAAAATTCGATTTTTACAAATCAAAATATTCTAAAAAACAGACTGCTTAAGAATAATTAATTATAAATGAAAGGTATCATTTAAATGAGTAAAATATTTAAAAATTATAACGTTTTAAAATATCTTTTTGAATACAAAGGAAATAACAAACTACTCTTGCACGTGTCACCAATTGACAATCTTTTGATTGAAGGTTAATATT
>VUJU01000495.1:14448-31648 GCA_009835225.1 Aphis craccivora
AAAAAAAAAAAAAAAAAAAAAAAAAAAATCTGAAAACATATTTAAATCCGTTGTAAAGTTTACTTAATATCAATTACCCCTTTTGTTTTCGAATCGCTGTTTTGAAACAGTTTCTATTAAAAGATTAATTAAAATAATAAAATTGTGAAAAATAGATAAATGGATAAATTTATTATTGTTTTATGAAATATATATATATAGTTTTTGAATTTTGATTTTGATTTTTTGAATTTAGAGAGAAATTTATTAAATTTACACTGATACTTTTTATTTTTTCAGGTATCCGATATAAATAATATTTTATCAATTAAATAACTGAAAATTAATGTTCCAATAATACTTGCTAGTTGCTACTTAAGTTAAATACAAAAATATTCACATTCATATCACACTCAACTTAATATTAATAATATTAATTATTGGTTATTACAGGTACCTATATTGAAATTAATTTAAAATATTGTGATTTCATTATACTATTATACTAGTCCAGCGTTTCTCAACCGTGGGGCTGCGATCACCTGTAGGTATAAAATATGGTCAATCACATCGTGACCCCACAATAGTTCTAGACATTAGAACCAAAATTGAGCAATTCTACTCAGACTAAGTAAACGTTTTTTGTCTCCGTTTAACACACGTACAACGTAGACAACACGTGTGAGTGCGACGTCTTCTCAATCAGTTAATGATATGATATTTTTATTGTTCAAATTTATACTGAACATAAATAGGGGGTCGCGAAGTGCTTGTTCATATTTTATACCCACTTTGGGGGTCGTGACACCAAAAAGGTTGAGAAACGATATACTAGTCTGAAGAACTTTGATTGTTATTTAGATAATTTTTCGAAATAAATTACTTTTAATAACACTTATATATATATATTTTTTTTTTAAATGTATCATAATAATAAACTAGATACCTCAAATCAGTGTCAAAATAGGTAAAACATTATGATTACCTAGCTAATACTCATTAGAATGAGTACAAATATAGAATAAGTACAGATTTTTTTGTATTTTTTTCAGTGGCAAGAAAGTAATATTATTATTTAAGAAAAAGATTATTCCTATCATTTATTATTGTCATTAATAACTACCTATAACGTCCTACAGAATACATTACATAGAGTTAGGTAATTTTTTAATTACCTTTGAGATTTACCTATGAATGAATCACCTACGGGAATATTACACACTGTAAATGACTGTTAATCGATAACAGAACATTCTACATATAAATATAATAAAGTAGGTATATAATTGGTTAAGTACTAATTTTAAGTTGTTGTAAACAAAGTTTTAAGGCTTTATAAAAGTTTTTTTTTTTATAATTTAATTATTCGTAAACAAGAAAAACAATGTAGGTACTTTTCAATGAACCTATTAAGGTAGGTGTTATAATATGCAACTTTCCTCCACTCATCTAAGCTTTAAGTACTTATAATAACTAATTAACTATGCTTGTCTAAAATTCAATTTTTATACATCAAAGTACTAGAATGTCTTGCATTGGAATATTTAGAACACGAAAATAAAAATATAATATGTTGTCACAAGATAACTAAGAACACGCGCTTCATTATAAAATCAATACATTCATCGTTCTGTTTAGAATTTAAAAACATTTTCAAATAAATAAATAGTTTTTGAAATAATAAATGTTCTTCAATAAAAGAACCACTATTAAAGCAGAGTTTTTCGTGTCTTTTCATGACTTGGGTCTATAATTATTACTCGTTTATTCGTATAAAAGGATTCGAGGTTATTCTAATTAACTATCAAAAGAGGGTAGTAATATATTCGTTTATGAGTAATTTTGAAAACTCTACGTTTGGCAATTTATCCATCGCGTTTATCATATATTTATGCAGAACCTTTTCCTAACGACTACTATTTATTTCAAAAGAACCTTACAAATTATAATAAACTTTATATGAAAAATATAATATGGAGTTGTGTTTCGATTATATAATTTATCAGAATTTACTGTTTAGTATATACCTATTATTACATGAAATCATTACAACGGTGAATACTGAATATTTATTATCTTGATATTATTTTAGAAAAAATTATTAATTTTACAATGTCATTTAAGACTAAATATTTTCGGCCAAAACTTTTTACTAACATCTTCATTATTTATTTCAGAATAATATGAAATGTATTAGATGTATTATGTAAGAGATAAGATCAATTGATATTAGATTAATATAATGAAAACAAATGTTAAATATAAGCTTTAGAATAAAAAAATCAAAATTATTGTTTTTCAAAAAATTATTAAAAACGAAAACTAAAAACCAAATTCTATTTTAATTATTTGAAAGTAATGTAAAAATATTATATTTTCCAAGAACTTATTTTTCAAGATAATAAATATTCATTGTTATTTGAACTACCTATTCAGTGTTAATAAAAATAAAATAACTAAATAGTCGTATGATTACGAGATATAACTATGTACCTGTAATTGAACTTGTCAATAGCTACTGACATATGTCTTGGTTGATCGGGACAACTATATATATTTCTGTCATTCTCTGGTATAAGGTCTACGTCATGGAAAAAGAAACAATCAAAATCGTGTAACTTCAACGCTTCGGTAAACCCAACGTTCATTAACATCGCGCGGTTAAATAGTCCATCATCTATTTTATGAAAAAAAAAAATAATATATTTTAAACTATATCAACATGAATTAATAGTGAAATTCAAAGTATTCTTTTATAGACTAAAATATTTTTATAACAAACATTTTTTTTAAAAGTATTTATCAATCTTAATAAAATTAAATTAATTACTTACCGAACTGCTCTATGATGAATATAGTGTAATCCAACTGTTGTTTTGTTAAAAATGGATGCATATTTAAAAGAAATGAACAGAGGTTGGCTAGTCGATTTCTATAAGGCACTATAATTGCAATTTTATATTTCGCCTGACAATCTAAAGGCATTTGGCGTCCGCCTTCTAAAAATCTGAGCCAGGATAACTCTTGCGCCACTTCTTCCAACGTTTCCTGAGAAGGTACAAGCAAACGCACTGTTCCATCTATAAAAATTAAAATAATATAGTTAATAGTTCATCATCAATAGGTTATTATGTAATTTGGTAAATTATTATGCTATATTTAAAAAAAATCTTTTTTTTTCGGTTCAGATATTATTGTTTTAATATTGAAGTATATTTACAAAAAATATTTTTAATTTAATTTTAGTTAAAAATTTCAGTCATGTAGCCGTATAGTACTGTATATATACGTATTATGGTATAGATTGTTATTACTTATTAGTTTATTCTATATAATATTTTTAAATCAAATGGTTTTTTACAACAAAGATAAGCTATATGATGTTATATTTTTATATTCTTTCAATACTAATAAAAGATTCAAAAAAATATAAATATAAGTATAATACAACTAAATAACTAAACTATTGTATAAATAATAAATATATACTATATAATTTTTGTACAGTATTCTTTGCTATTAATAGAACTTTGTTTAAAACAACGGACCGATCGGTTGTCAACGGTTTTATAAAGAGAAATTCATAGGTCCTAATTTATTTTATGATAGTTGATTTACTTTCATTCCACCCTCCTTTATATAAATTTTGATTAGTTAGATATTCATATATTTTAGACAAACTTTACCAATTTTTTTTGTAATTTAATTAATTAATTTTTATATAATATATTCTTACATATTTCTCATTTTTGTATAATTTTAAATAAAGCAATAATTGCATTTAAAGTATTGTCTTTACCTATTCTAACTATCATAATTATGTGATATATCGGTAGTTAGATTAATTGCAAAACCACTAGAGGTTATTTTATTGTAAGTAGTAATCTATAATTTTGATTACATATTATATTACATGGGTTAAATATAATCACCCTTTGGATAATAAAAGAGTTTCGATTTTCAACTTTTGGAGCGGTTTCTATAAAATTTAAACTGGTTGAAATATTTAGGGGATGGATTAAAAGTAAAATATTCATATTTTTTTATGTACTATGGTAAGGTAGAATTGACACAAAATTTAATTATAATAATACAATATGATATAAATTACTATAATAGAAATATCAAGAAAAGTATCATGTAAATGTAATTGGTGATATAGACTAACAGAAGTACAGAACATCTCTGTTCATGATCATTTACCATAGAAGCACAATAAAATATAATTGAATTTAAATTTAACAACTTTCTATTACAGTATACCCACTTGAAACCTACTATAATATTGCAGAATGGTACTCACTTGCACATATTTTAATATGGCAACTGTATTGTTATCAAATATTCAATATAGAAATTATTAATTTAAAAAAATAAAATCAAAAGTTTGTTGTGATTTCAGCTAAAAATGTACGTTAAATTTAAAAGCAAGATAATTTATATGAATCGCTATATAAAAAAATAAAATACATACTACATTCCTTAGAAAAATGGGTATTGAATTAAAAACAAATCATACTATATATAATTGTACCTACCTACTGGGTGATTCTTTTAATAATAAACATCCAATATCTTTTAAATATTTCTTTAACTTTATACAAATCTATATATATATAAAAAAAAAAAAACGATATTTTTGGAAAACTGTATAATATCTGTTTTAATATTTTGAATTGTTAAAACTGTACAAATTGTTTATTTGTCTAATTGCTAACATTCATTTTTTTATTTCATATTCCAAAGTGCAATATTTTTCTAAGAATTTTAAAATCTTAAAATCGTATTTTAAATAAGTAAATATAGTATTTAAAATATTATTAAAAATGAGTAATATGAACCAATATTTTAATAGGTTCTTTAGTGCGACTCTAATACATTCATTCAAACTTTAAATACTATAGTAAGTTATAATTAATTAAGTAACTAATTATTCAAAATTTGATTTTTATAAATCAGCATATTAAAAAAATATATATTAAAATATTGTTATACAACAGCAGTCATATTATTAGTAAACATTTATATATCGAGAACCAACAACTAAAATATTAATAAAAAAAGTAAAAATGTTAAGTTACTATTATAACTTAAGTACTGTTATTTGATATTTTTAAAAAATAGAAACAAATCTTATCAATTTGATATGAATAAAACAATTATAGAATTACAATTATTAATCCCTAAATAAATGTCAAACAACAATTAACACTTTAAAGTTTCGAAGTACAATTGTTTATTTAATGTTATGATAGTTTCATTTAATTACTTTCACCAATTATCTCTTACTTTAAAACTATAATCAGTAAGTAATCATTGGTTATTGCTTCTGTGAATCTTTTTATGATTAAATTACATTTAATAGTACAATATTTTTTTCAAAAGTTTAAATAACGAAAATAAATTTATATTTTACACGATATACAAATATATATTAGGTATGTAAATATTGATATCCCTTCGATAAGTACTTAATCAATAATATGTATACCAAAGTTTGGAAAACTCATAAAAAAAAGTTCTACATAGAATCATACTACTAATTTGAATACACCATAAGATAAAAATCTTAGTTCAAGTTTTGATCCAAACACGATATGATTCACTGAACTTCAGAATCACAGATAAATAGTATATGGCTTCCTTAGAAAATAAACAATTCCGCCATGAGATATTTTTTAATATATCCCAACTATTTAGTAGTTGCATGTGTAAAATGGTGTATTTCTTTTCAAACTTAAGCATTTTTTCCTCACATTATACTTTTTAATTATTAAATCCTGTCTCAAAAATCATAACAAAAAAAAAATAAATATAAAAAACTAATTAAAAATTCAAAAAAAATTATAAGGAATATGGATCAACATTTAGTCATATCCAATACATTATAAATTTTAATTATTATTCATTCAATATAAATCAGTCTCGCGAAAGCTGTCGTCTGTTGCACACGCGTTCCACGCGCTCTCGTAAATTAATTAGCTCGTTAATTAATTTTAATAATAATTCTATTATTTTCTATCATCACAATGTGAGAACAACCGTTCAACTTTCAAGTCTTTTTCTTTACCTAAAATAAGAAAAAATCAGTTTTTTTTTTTTGCTGAAGCGAATAAGTGAATACGCAATAAATCTAATGAAATCTTTGGTTTCCATTAAATAATTATTACTGTCGTATCTGTCAAACTTGTACGTTATTGCATACGTCGCTCTTATCTGCGGCGCCGCGGCCCGGCCGTCAAGATAATCTTAATTACCTATATACAAACGTTATCATACGTCTCGGAGCAAAATTTTCTTATTTATACTTAACTAATTTTAATATTAATTGTCAAATGAATAATAATAATAATAAACAAAACAATAAAAACAGTCCAATCACTCCGATTATAATTGCGAAAAATAAAAACCACAATCCATCTGATCCAGGCTGGACTGTCAAGAAGTCCGTCAACAACAACAAAAGAAACCACTCCAGCTCTTCTGCCTCCGAAACGCCAACTTCACCAAAATCCTAACAAATAAATCAAAAAATTAAAAAAGAAATCTGTTACTCAAAATCGATACGAAATTCTGAGTCGAGACAAAAATCAAAATCAAGAAGTAAATCCACCCACAAATGTACCCACTTCCAACACTGAACAAATTGGCATTGATGAAATGTTACCTATTAAACTACCTCCTCTCGTCTTTGTAAAAGGTATCGCGGATTTTCCTGAGCTTTGTAAAAAACTTATTGCAATTATTGGAGTAGATAACTTTATCTGCAAATCATCTGCTGACAAATTAAAAATCCAAACTTCAATACCAGAGTCATATAGAACTCTAGTTCGTTATCTCAAAGAGAAGAAATCTGAATACTATACCTATCAACTCAGAGAGGATAAACCTTTGAGGATAGTCATACGTAACTTACATCCATCCACACCAACTGAAACTATTAAAGAAGAGTTAAAACGTCGTTTCTATAAGGTCAGACAAGTAATTTACGTCCTTCATAACATAAATAAAAATCCTCTTCCACTATTTTTTGTTGATTTAGAACCCACGTCCAATTCTTCAAAAAATGTTCTACTGTCTTCACTTTTGCATATCAAAATTGAAGAACCTTATAAACCAAAGTCATTAAGTCAATGTTATAATTGTCAACAATACGGCCATACAAAAGCATATTGTGGCTATCAATCTCGCTGTGTCCACTGCGGCTTGAATCACCTCTCATCTGTATGCCCCAACTCACGTAATATTCCAACAAAATGTGCCCTCTATTCTCAAAATTATCCAGCCAATTACAAAGGCTGTATTATCTACAAATAATTCAACGTCGGAAAAAACCATCTTCATCAAGTAATTTTATGTATGAAAACTCTAAAAGTAAATTTACAAATTTACAAGCTAGCCAATTAATCATTCAATTCATAGTCAACCTATCCCCCAAACAACGCACACGTAACGGCCAACGCTCCGTTGGATAGCACAGTACCTCCCCCTCCTGATCCTCAAGCTCCTGGTATTAATAAAATAATGTCAAGTTTCATAGATGACTTTAAGTCTCTTATAAATCCATTAATTCCCCTTCTTACTAAAGGAATCTCCTGCCTACTCGATAAAAATGCCCAATAATAATCATAACAATAACTCTGTCATAGATAACTCTCTACTCATATTCAACGCAAATGGCCTAAGAAATCATGCTCATTAATTCTAAACTGTATTAAATCACAAACGTATTGGCATTGCTCTCATCTCTGAAACTCACTTCACTAATCACTCTAAAATATATATCCCAGGTTATAAATTTATCAATACAAATCATCCTGATGATACGGCATACGGTGGCGTAGCTTTATATGTTAAGTCATCTATTGCTTACCAACCTTTTTCTAGTTTTTCCCAAGACTTTTGTTAATCTTGTTCAAATTAAACTATACTTCCTTTACTATTGCAGCAATTTACTCACCCCCCAAACATAATACAACAACCTCTAAGTTTACAGAATTTTTACAATTAAATTTATACAATTAAAAATAATTTCATAGTCGGTGGAGATTTTAATGCAAAACACCAATCGTGGGGCTGTCGGACAGGCAATCCTCGTGGTACTACGATTCACAATTTTATAAATGTAAAAAATTAAGAAAGTACTTTCTCCTCCTGCTTCTACGTACTGACCATCTTCTCTTAAAAAAAAAACCAGACATACTAGATATTTTCGTCACTAAATTACCTAATTCTCTTTACAGCAACATAAAAAATATCCTTGATTTAAATTCTGATCACTTCTCTGTATTATTAACCCTAAATGCCTCTTCCCCAATTCAACAAATATCGCCTAAATTATTCAATCGATTCACTGACTGCCTTAAATTTCATGATACTGTAAATGAAAATATTAAATTAAATATCAGACTCAATATACCTGACGATATTGACTTAGCTGTTATGAATCTCACTAATATTATACAGACTGCGGCATGGTCTACTACAATAACTAATTCTTCTACTCCTCATATTTCCAACCCACTTCCTGAAATTATAAGAACATTGATAACTGAAAAACGTAGAGCTAGAGCCTGTTATCAACGCACCCGTTTACTATCACATGAAAAAATGTACAATCAATTAGCACACTCTTTGAAAAAGACCTCTAGCCTTCCTTTAAAAAAAACACGGCAGTCTTACGTCATCGGACTCTGAAAAAGCTGAATTATTTAAAATACATCTTTCTGATACATTTCTGCCACATTCAGATATATTTGATAATGACTCTATGAACTTAGTCAATAGCTCTCTCAGTGTCACTCATCAATCTTCTCTCTCAATTAAACTCTTCTCTCCTAATGATTTAAAATATCAAATCCAAAAATACCCACAAAACAAATCTCTAGGTTATGATCTAATCACTGCCAAAGTTGTTAAATGTCCGCCAAAACGAGCCATTATTCATATTGCACATATTTTCAATTCAGTAATTAGACTTTCTTATTTTCCACTTCTATCATGAAAGTTCTCAACAATCATCATGATCCAAAAGCCAAATGAACCAGCTAATATAACGTCTTCATACATACTTATAAGTTTTCTTCCCTTTCTTGCAAAAATACTAGAAAAACTTATACTCAGACGTATACTACCAATAATTTCTGACAAGAAAATTCTGCCGGACTACCAATTTGGTTTTCGTTCTTCACATTCAACGACCCATTAACTGCACAGGGTAGTAGATGCAATATATTTCTTCCTGGGAAAACAATTATATTGTACAGCCGCTTTCTTGGACATTTCACAAGCTGTTGATAGAGTCTGGCACGAAAGTCTCCTTCATAAACTAAAATTAATTCTTCCTTCATCATTCTTTCTTCTAATTAAACCATATCTAACTGAACGTACCTTCCAAATACGATACGGTCAGTCACGTCAAGTATTGGCAGTATAAGAGCTGGGGTTCCTCAGGGCGGGATTTTATTCCCCATACTGTTTAATATATTCACTGCAGGTCAACCAATCGCAAAAAATACGTCAGTAGCAGTCTACGCTGATGAAAAAGTAATAATCTCTATGAATGCTAATCCACTCATAGCTTCTGAAAATCTACAAACATACCTAGACCTCATGGAGAATTGGTACAATAAATGGAGATTTAAATTAAATCATAACAAGTCTATCCACACCACTTTCACACTTAGACCAGCTTCCTCCCCTGAGATAACTCTATTTGGTGCTCCAATCCCATCCTCTCTTACAGTTAAATACCTTGATCTTACACTAGATAAAAGATTAACGTGGGTCCACCATATTAGAGAAAAAAGACTATCGCTGAACAACCGCTTTCGTATCCTCAAACCTCTAATCTCTAATAAACACATTTCCCATAATATCAAACTCCTCATCTATAAAATATTGCTGAAACCGATCTAGACGTACAGCATTCAGGTATGGGGAAGTGCAAAAAAAATTAGCTTAAATAAAATTCAATCCTTCCAAAACATTGCGCTATGAATATTAATAAATGCTCCCCCATACATATCTAATCATACTCTCCATACAGATCTCAAATTAAAAACAATACATGAAGAAGCCAAACACTTTTACAAAATATTCCACAACCGTCTTTCCTAACACTTAAATCCTTTAATTAAAAACCTCTCCACCCTCACAATCCCTGGCAGCCTTCTTAGACTCTTAAACCGTAAATAGTGCAGAGACCTTTTACAAAATTTAATCTAAAAAAAAAAAATAGGTCTAAATACCTAAATTTTAATCCTACAACTTTTTAAAAATCAACATTAAAGTGTCATCATTGGGTGGCTTCTTTACTCATCTTATATTGTGTATCCTCATGCTATTGTCTCTTATCATATATATTTATTATGACATCTGATATAGATTGTATTTTTCGACTTAAAAAAAAAAAAAAAATTCAATATAATAATATACGTATAGCATAGGTAGTAGTAGGTACATATTGTTAGAAATAACTATAATTATTTTTTTTTTATTGCTTAATAAGAGGTTCTTAAAATATCAATTATAAAAATTATAAAAACTTTAAGCTTACAAGAATTTTTGTAATTTTAATAATAATTTCTGAGTATGATTTATGTTTAAATATTGTATAATTTATCAATTACAAAATTATATTTTACACTATTTTATAATTTAAGTAGTATTAGATTTAAAGAATAACGTATGGTTGCTCTAAAAAGAACTTTTTTTTATTAAACATAGTATTTAACTTTTTTACATAATTTAATTTGTTTTTGATCTTGGGCAATTTTTGTGTGGTTACATTATATTATACTTCTATTAGAATTATTATTCTTCGTTTATTCGAAATTTCGTATTATGAATATTTTTAATTTTGTTCAGCTTGTACGACAACATTAATATTTAATATACCCACTATGAATCACATATTATTATATATTAGTACACACAACTGATAAGATAAGTACATATAATAATATGCTTAATATCAGAAAAATAAAATATTACACATTTTTTTAGGAATACTACCCATTACGTTTTAACGTACCTAATTATAATATTAATATTTTTATATATACATTTTAATAGACTTTTACTCAAATATAATATAATATAAATTCAACGTAAATCATAAAAATTGATTAAAATACTGTCAGGTATTGTATAAAATAATTCGAATTTGTACACATTACTTATATATTAAATATATATTTGTTATACTTTTGTTAAAATAATCGGATTACAATATTCATCTATAGCAACAATAACTAAATAATAAGGAATATTAAATAAATTATATATAAGATATATATTTATAAATTATTTTTGTAAATGTTATATTTATTTAAACTTATAACTATATTAATATTTTAATTCATTAATAATTATCAGATCATACAAAATTGTTTAATGCAAAATAAATTGCAATATTAAATATTAAAGATAATCTTCTACTCATCATAATTTATAATAATATAAAGTACAAAACTATTAAAAACATTTTAACATGCAAATAATTGTACTTAAGTCTTTTTTACTTAGTTATAAAATATATTAAAATGTAAATGGCTCAATTTCTAGAAAATTCAACAAATTTTAAGAGTAGTTAAATGTAATTATTTATAATAATATATTATAGATATTTTATACTTTTAAACATTATTTAAAGTAATAACATATCTATTTATTTATTGAATTACTGTATTCTAATGTTTGAATTAAATACACATATTTAAATATCCTTAATCAGATTTAAGTATGAGTAAAATTGTATTTATTTTATTTATTGTAATATTTTTCAAAAATAGTATATTATGAACTATGGTTTCTAAAACCATAAATAATGCCATATGTCACATTTATTGAATGATACCTAATGTGCTATCATGTATATTTTGAATAATTTCCTACTATTTATGTCAAAACAACTGAGACATGATTAAACGATTGCGTGCCTTTGTGTGTTGTGTATATAACAATAAACGTTTAGTATGTATCATTGCTGCATTCAGTCAACCGATGAAATTATTCTCGAAAATAGAGTAACCGTTGATAATTATTATTATTCTTATACTATCTTATTGACTGGCTTATAAGAATTATTAAGAAGGTAACCAAAATCAATTATAAAATTGTATTCAAAATGCATTAATATAAATTTATTCAAATCAGAAAAATTTAGTTATATTGGGTAGGTAGGCATATAAATGTTGTGTTTCATGGTAAATATAAATAAAGTACCTACATAGGCAGACTAGATGTTGAAAAATATATTCTATGCAGAAAACGGATAACATTAAATCTATTCATTTATTTAATTTTAAACCCTTAATTAAACATCACTAATATAGGTATGCATGATAGAAAAAAAAACGACTTATAATATATATTTGTAGTAAATAAATTACTAGGAGTTAATATTTAACGAAAACCCTTTAAATTAAATTGTTAAAATTATTTGAGACAAATTAAAAATTTAAACAATGAATAAATTATGGTGAAACGGTTCCAATTATCTTTTAAAGTATAAATTAAACTTTTAGAATTCAAAGAAATATGGCCAATGATTGAAGTTTTAAAGTTAATGTTAAAAATTAGATTCTCCAAACAATAAAAATTGAATTCGAAAATTTTATTTTAAAATATTTTAAAATTAAAACCTTTAAATTATTAAAAAAAAAAATTACGCTCAACTCTTAATCTTTTTTTTTTTTTAATTTTAGTAATAACAACATTAAAGGGATTATACATAAAATAATCAAACATTTTAACAAAGCAAAATTATTTTATTGACATTCATGGAAAAATATAGAAAATTTAAAATGTTTGTAAATAGGCTGAAAAATTAGAAGTAATTTTAAAACTATACCATAATATCAAAAACACCAATATAAACATTTGCTGAAAATTCAAAATATTTAAGAATATTTTTTATATTTTTTAACCATAACAAAATCTAAGAAAATCGATTTTGTTGAAAATTGTTTTTGCATAAAAGTTATTGTTATTCCCAATTATTAAGGAAGTACTGTAATTTTTTTAATTTTGATTTGGAAGATTACTAACTAGATTCACTTTCTTACCAGAAAAGTTGTTTAAGCTGAAAATCTATGTATAATGAAAATCTACTGGTCTAAAAGTGCAAATAAAAAAATTAATAAATAAATACACATATTATCGTATAACCAATAAATTTATCACTCCGCTCCATAGGCGCCCATTAGAGGGGGTAAGATAGGGTTAGGTTTAGGGCACTTTCCCCGTTCCAGACAAAAAATATTATGAACTTGTAGTTCAATAAATATGGTATATTTACATTTATATGTGAAAATAACATTAAATCTTTATTACCTTAAATTTAAGAATTTTTGTTATATTTTAATCCCCCTCCCCTAAAATTGTACCTATGGGCGCCCATGCTCCGCTTATAATTGTTAACTTACTTAAAGCAAGTGGAGTTTGTGGACACGGCGTGAGAAGATTTTTGTCTTTTGTCTCTTTAGTTTGAACATTATTATAAAACTGTAACATAATTCAAAAGGAAAAAAGTGAATAGTAGGTGTATTGTTTGATGAAGTACCAAACTCAGTATTTGTGTTTAAAAGAAATACATGTGTGCAGATAAAAAGATAAAATTGTATAATATTTTAAATACAGAATTATTTGTAGAAGAAAAAAATTTTTTTTATGCTGAATCTTTGTAGTTTTTTTCATTTCTAATATACAATTCACATTTGATATCAAAAATATTTAAGCGTGGAATGAAATTTTTTAATATTTTTTTTTCAAAAATTGCTTACCGCAAATCACTCATAGTTGAGTTTTCTATTTATTATTTACGCCAGCTATTTATTATATGATTAATATAAAATATATAATTAAACCCACAAAGAAAAAATAAATGAGTTTCCAAATAGAAACTAAGTATACTATATAATATATAATATAATATATGGGTATTATAAAAATGTATACATTGTATGATGTAGGTATATGTTAAAAAATAATAATATCTCGTTTAAATTTACAAATAAGTATACGCAGCATTACAATTTGCATTAAATATATTTTCTTGAAAATATTTATGCTTTATTACTTCCATATTAACAAGATCACTCACTTGAATTTTTTTTTTATATATAATATATAAATAAGAATTTTCAATCTAATTTAATTTGTTTCAAACAGTAATAAAGGAAAACTGTAAATTTTTAATTTATAATTTGTCTTAAATCATTTGACAATGAAAACATAAGTTTTTTAAAATTTTTTTAAAAAAATCATAAAAATAAAATCAAATAAGATAGGTAGTCTATTTCTTACCGAATTAAGACCTTTTTATATTGAATGTAAATTTGGTCATCGTATTTGAAAAATAATTTAAAAACAATTAAAACATTGTAATCCTTGTGTAAACACAATGATGTAATGCAAAGTGAGTAATTTTAATATTTACGGATAGGTACTAGACGTGTGTTATATATTTTAATTAGATAATTAAAAGTTATTTTATCAAAGAATATACAGTATACACATTGTAACGCGGGCATAGAATAAACAAATCCACGATAAGTTTTCACGATAAAATGAACACGCAAGGTGTGTTTTTTTATTAATAATAATAAAAAAAAAGTAAAAGTAAATATTAAAGTGACGTTTACAAATTACAATGAAATATATCTATATCAATACATAGACTTTTTTTTTTTTACTTACCATAGTCTGAATACCGGAAAGATTGAGACGAGTTATTGGCACAGAGTTGGTCGACGGAAAGTATTCTTGCGTTGTCGTTGCAATCAAATTGTCAAGGCGACGTGTTTCGTTGTAATAGCTGACATATAAAAACTGTACCAGTAAGTAGGCTATACCCAGTCCGAATAAAATTTTTCCACGCGAAGGTGGTAATATGGACATTATAGTTCAGTGAACATGAATATTATTTAATGTGGTGGATTTTTATAGCTGAAAAATAAAAATAAATTTGATGATTAAACGATCATTTCAAATTATAGCATTGCAAAATAATTCTGCATTCATTTTTTTTTCAGTTTGAACAATTATATAGGTAATGTATGTACATTGCCGATACCAGCAAGTGATATAGTATACAGTAAAATTATTATCGGTTCATACGTACTATCAAACTATCAAATAATGTCGGTTATTGAAAAAAACTATTCTAAATCATATATTTTATTATTTTACGATTTCTAAACTAAAATTTTTAGTTTAATTTTAATTTTAGTTTTTTAGGTAAAAAACAAATTTAAGGTTTAAGGTGAAAATAACTTTCAGTTTCATACTTATAGAAAATGTATAGAGTAGAGATCGTAATTAAAAATCTTTAAAGGTTCTTTCATATAGACAAAAAATACATTTATTTAATTAGCTTTACTTATAATATTTATAAGTATTATTATTATTTTGTGACTATTAACAATTATTGTTCAAGTTTGTTGCACCAAAAATAATAGTATACATATTCCATCTATATATTATAGCAAAACATGTTATGATTTATTGATTATTATAACAGATAGTGATTTAGTATATATTTTTTTTTAATTTCATAAAAAAAATAAGGGTAGTACAAGATTTAAAAATTATGTAAGTAACATAAAAACTAAACTGCAAAATAAGGTTTAATTAAGTAATGCAACATACATACTTGACATAAATTATGATAAAATATAAGTGTGTTGAGCAGATGACATCAAACGGTACGAAAAATACATGAAATAATCCGAAATCCAGGCGTAATTGTTTATTCTGCATAATATTTACTGAATTTTAATATGGAGATAATGTTATTTAGCATAAATTTGAACACACAATAAATATACACCTTTAAAAAATAAATATTAAATGTACATATTTATTTTTTAGAATCTATATTTCAACAGTAAAAAATATTATAAAAATCACCATCATTTTATTTCTCTCAAAAGTTTAACCATATATACTATACAATTAATAATTATAAAAAGCATATTCAAAAATCATCTAATATTTTGTTGTGTTAATTTTTTTAATTAATTAAATGCTAAATTTTGATTTTAAACTAATCTACACAATTATATTTATCATAAAAAAATGTTTCAATAAGTAACGCAAGCACTCAAATCTCCCTTCCGCCTGGGGAGATATATATACGTTTATTAATTATAGGAAAGTACTCTATTGAATTTTGAACAACTATAATATTTAATATTACAAAAAAATATATTCCATAAATTTGAACATTGTATAAACAATACATAATATTGGATGTCAAATGTCAATAATGGAAGCATCATAATTTATAATGATTAATAATGTTTCTCCATATTTTTTAAAACATGTAAAATTATTAACCCCATTGTTAACCTACTCGTAGGTAGTATAACAAAAGCTTTTGAAGAAGCTTATTGATTCACGCGTAAGTTATCTATGCATAAATGTGTGCATAATAAACAGATGGAATAATAATACCATGTAAGGGTATAATATCCCATGTGGCACTTGTACATTATTTAGTATCAGTTTTGATATTATGATAAATTTCCAATTCAATAAGGAAACTTTTAGACATTTCTGGTTACTATACTTCGTTGATTTATTAAAGGTAATAATAACTTAATAATTCTAAAGCAATCTTAACTTCAAAAACTCGAATTAAAAAAATTAAATTAAAGTTGATTCGATGTTACTTTATTTATTTCTGAATAATTTATTGTTCTATAAATAAACTGAATGCATTTGGGATTGATTGCCAAACTCTTTATCTAATTTGAGTTAATCGTAAATTTTGAGTGGTAGTCCTCAACAGTGGTCATCATATCTTCCAAAGAAAAAAATGTATGTAATATGAAAAATTAAAAAAAAAAAAATGTATAAAAGTTTTACTGGATAAATAAAATTATTTTTATTTTTAAAACCATAAATACATATTTTTTCAAGGATGGCAAGTTAACTAATTATTTTAACTCATGAAGTTAAGTTAATATAGAAAAATTTAAGTTCAATTTAAAGTTGAAAGTTACTTTTTTACTTATTTAACTCGTTAAAAGTTAAAAGTTAATTTGAAATGTAACTTCACTTGGTAAAAAATAAGTTATTTTTCATTTATCATATAAAATTAATTATCATAAATATTTAAAGCTTAACAAATAACATAATATAATGGGAATTTTACTATTTTTAAAAAATATATGTAGTTGTATTAATTACATAAATTAAGTCATTAAGTAAG
>VUJU01000495.1:31698-66602 GCA_009835225.1 Aphis craccivora
GTTAATGCCTTGAATATATCATATCAAAATTTACACTAATTTCATTGATTCATTAATACATAATATCGAATATAGTTCTAATTCATAAACCTATCGATTTTATATAATTGCATATATTTTTATTCAAAGTGAATAATAATATTTATTTTTTTAGATTTTTCAAAACAATTCTATTAGTATATTATTAATACTATGCTAAAAATCATATTTAGAAACAAGATACTACACATTTGAAACTAAAATCTTTTAAAATAACATTTGAACTCAATTTTCAATTTATGGTAAGATTCGGTGTATGTAACCTTAAGAAAAATCTTTCTAACCAATCACATGCATAATAAAGTGACTAAACCAAAAAACCTATGCATTGATATTGCAACGTAAATTTAATATTCCTTGGTCCACTCAGAGTCTAATACATTGATTTTCACAGAGGTCAGTGAAGCTATAAAGAATAGATAATACCCCAAGTACAATTTATTTTTCTTGCTTTTACTTATTTTATTTTATAGTTATTCTTCGGAAATATTAAATTTTAAATTGATTCTAGAAAATATTATGATAAAACTAAATGGTGACTAGAAAATGCGTACTTTTGTCAACCTTATCGAACAAAATTAATGTAATTTTATCAACAACATCGACACAATTATCCATCCAAGTAAAATACGTAGGTAGGTATATATTGTAATATATATATTATACTACCCCAATATTGAACTATATAAGCACTAATATTGTAGTATTTCAAACTAAATAATTGTTACCATCAAATATTTAAGTAAGAACCTAAATAATGAAACAGAGATGAACATAAAATTATAATGATTACTTATAATCTACTCTTCCGGCTTTCTAATAATTAATAATTTAAGATATATACATTATGCGATATTAGTATTCCTTGATACACATTTCGTCTAAGTATAAGTAAAAGCATATTAAATTATTTAAAATTGTGAACATTGTGATTAGAGAACTGACATAATTTAATAATATATGTACATAATAGTATACGTTATATATTATAGTATATGTTCCAATGAAAAGTTTAATACTATGAAATAATAAATATAATTAATCGTTAATTATATTATTAATTAAATTACCACGGAATTAAAATTGTCTTATTTAAGATAAACACCACAAAGTTTAATATAAAATTACTACTGGTCACTAAACATTATTTAAACCCGAATGCATCATTATTTCAGAAAGAACTATTTTTGTTCATTTGTTCATCACCAACAATTCTTTAATGTTTGGCTTATTTTATACGTCATAGTATGACATATGTTAAGTATTAATTTGTCGTATAACTTATTCAAAAAAAAAAAAAAAATGTTTTGTATGTGTCCTTTACGAAAATAAACATAAAATATTTACATATTTACTTTGATAATGACATTCGTAAAATATTCAACTCGTAGTCCCTTTTCGATCTAGAGTTAACACTCAATAACGTCGTATAATTTAATAATTCAATAAAAGTGTAGAAAGTTTTTACCCTTACTAAAGATGAAATAGAAATAAAATATTAAGAACTGTCACAGTTTATATCATGAAAGTATTTTTCGCATTAAAAAAAAATGTAACTTAAAAATATATATGTGAAATAACATTGGGCTAACGTTGTCTTGTCACTTTTCATTACACGAGTAAAAGGGTTTTTAAAAGACAGAAATACTTTATAACTGTCATTCCTAGAATCATCTCACAAGTTGAGAGGATAGAAAAAACAACACATTTTGTTTTATGAAAATTAAAAGTATAATATAATAGTTTGGCCATTACAAAAAAAGACAAGGACATAAGATCAATAATTTTCATTCAACGAGCAAAACCAATTGAGAAAATCCATTAACCAAAATACTCTTCCTCTTGTCATCCTACTATTATTTTTTCTCCGTGTCTCACCTTGCGTTTTGCTCATTTGTATGTCAGAATTCTCTTGTCCACTTCACCCTGTGTCCTCGCATTACGCTCACCGTTAACGTTACAAATCTACATAACTCTCTCACTTTCTATCTTATGGCCATCTCTCTCCGTGTCTATAATGTGTCAGTGGAGTGGATGAACATAACAAATGCTTGAAAAGGACTTTTCGGTCTTGGGCATTATTTATCAGTACCTTGTGGCCAACTGCTTGAATGATGTCACGTCAATGTTGCTTATCAAAAACGCGAACACTTGGGAATTTATTATGTAAAATGCATTATACATAAATACATAATAATATAATACTATATTTTGAAATTCTTAGATTCTTATTATGTATTTTGTGAACATTAGCAATTAACATTAATACATTAGTATTTGTTGTTTAATTTAAATAATAGATAAACTAAATTATTTCTCTACACAATTCAGTTTTTATTGAATACATTCTTTATATACCGATCAATATTTTTAAATTTATGCATTTACTGAAATACAGTATAAAATTGTAACTATTTAATAGTACTAACAATTATTTGTTAAATTGTGTATTGAAGTTAATGATATGAATAAAAAAATAAATAAAAAGCAGTTTTAATGTCAACAAAAATATTATTCATTTTAATAATTTTATTAGTTAAAAAGTTAAATAAAATACTAATAGATAAATTCTAAATTTATATCAAATGGTTATCCAAATGTATGATAAATTACCATAAATCTTACTTGTTTTTAGAATTTAAGCAAAGCTATTAAAAATAAATTTACCACAAATTAATTGTTGAGATATTACTGATACGTTATTCTATCAATTATTAATTATACATTTTAGCTATACTTAATATTATACATGCACAAAATGCTATCAGCGTGAACTTAAAATGTACATGATGAAAACAAAAGGGTTTCACAAGAAGTAATACAAATTATGAAGGCGTTAAGATCTTAAATATAATTTCATACATATTTAAATTTGTTTACAGCGAAAATTCTAATTTGAAATACTTGAATCATTAATTTACAAATCAAACAAGACATTAAACTCAACTCTCTTGCATTATGTTTTAAAGAATAAAATTGGATTCAATTTTTAAATCAATTATATTTAAATACATTTAAAAAGTTAATTTTGAAGTTGACCCATTTTACTAGGTTCCACTTTTAGTTGTTACATAATTAAGACATTATAAAATTATTTTTTAAATTTTATTTTTTTATTTTAAATAGAAAATTTACATTTTGTACAAATAAATGCAATGTACAATAATTAAATGTGATAGTTGCGGAAAGGAATTAAGAGTTAGGGTGGGAAGTCACCTAGTGATGGTAGCAAAGTAATTATAAATTTAAATTATTTTTTGAGAAGTATCACCTTTCAATAAAGAAAGTTTTAATTTTGTTGATAATTTAGTACAATATTTTTAAAAATTGTATATGTCTAATTAGGTGATAAGCTTAATAATTCTTTATTAATTTTATTTTGATTTCAGATTTCAGTTACTAAAAATATTTCAAGTTTTCAAGCACCAAAATTCAAAGCTTAAACGTTTGGACACTCATAACTACACGTAATTAATCGGGTTAGAATGGGTTAATAGAATTATTAATTAGTCCAGAAAACCCTATTGATCATGATCAAGAAATGAAATTTGGATTCGGTAACTGGCCATTAGCACTATATATAATATAAATATATATTAAAAATACTTAATGTTATTAATCTATAAATAATATTAAAATACCTAATACGAAATTAAACAACATAACTAATTTAGAGTAATATATGATTACAATTTAATAATATGTAACCGATAAATATTTATATAAGATATTTTTTGTATGATATAATAATTATAATGATGAGAAATGATATTAATGATAATTTTATAATTATAGTTTATCCAATCGTTATATTTGCTTAAAAAAATGAATGATATTTCGTTCTTGTTTTGGATCTGAATAAACTTAATTTAAAAATTTGAACTTGTTTATAATTTTTTTAAATGTATTATGTAATCTTTACAATGTTATTTTAGCTTATACAATGTTACTAATAAATGATTATAGTATGCCAATATAATAATAGTCAATTACTATTAAAATCTTTTTAATTGCAAAAATATACAACATTTTAAGATTACATATCGCATGAAATTGGCAAAATAAAATTTTTCCGATTTTGAGTTAGCCCTGAATGTTTTAATCAGGTTTTTCGCAACATTTTGTAGGCATATTTAAGTTTCGGGTACTGGATTTTTGAAAGATTTAGAAGCGCGTGTCATAGGTTTGGATGGAAAAAGTTATTTTTATTAGGAATCTCGGGAGTTAATTTCTAAGTCATGTTTAAAAAAAAATAAGTTGAAATAGAAAAAAAAACACGGTTATTATAATACTTAACCACTTATAACCATATATGAATTATTTAAATATTCCTATTCTTTTATAAACGATTTATGAAAATATAGCAATTTTTTTTTTTACTCGTGGTATATATATATACTTATATTTTTTTCTTAATAAAAACATGTGCATAATATAATATACAATGTTATATTGTGATGCAAATTAAATAAAAATAACAATAATTAAAAATTAATACACGCATAGATATAAGTAACTTACAGACACGCACATTGGAGGTAATTAAACCAGGTTAATGTTAAGCAGTTCTCTAATACTTACTTAAAATAATACTTTTATTCTTACTATATTATATTTTAATACTTGTATATTGTTCTAATCAGTTTATACAATTCAAAAGTGTCAACTCATTTCGTTATTGCTAATAATAGTTTATTTGAAGTCGATATCGATGATTACGGTTCAACAATCAACATGAAATGATTGGATAAATCATAAGGAAAAAATGTTGTTTAATTAAATGAATAAAAACACGATACGTCGGAGGCAGTGATGGTTACTTATTATTTCGTGAGTGTATTTTGGCGAATGGAGACGAAATTCAAACATAGTAAAAAACGAATTATTTTAGTTTTTTGATAGTCGTTATAAAGTGTGTATAATCAATGAGTATATAAATGTACAATAAATATATCTGGTACCTAACACAATAGTTTGTATTATATAGATTATATGTATTTAACAACTAAATATTACAATATTCAATTTCAATTTTAAAATGTTAATTATATTTTTTTTTCTATAAGTGAATTGAATAAACACCTTGAAATATAAAAAGCTTGATATTTGTATCAAAATTTGGCAAAAACGCTATCTTCAATCATCGATTATTCTATAATACTCAATAAAAATGTGTTTAATATTGTAGCAATGTCTTATAAGTCTAAAATAGAAACAATTATTTTTTGTTCTATTCTCTTCCACCTATGACGAAAATATAATATTTTATAATATATTCTATACCCGTTCACAAAAATATATTAAATACAGATACTCTGACCAGTTGATCAGATATGAAATGGAAACCTCATCTTTCTTTCTAAATTTTCATCAGGATAGATCGACTCCCCCTTCCCGTTGTGTTTCACTAGTCAATTTTAAGGTTAACTTATGTCTGACTAAATCCAATATTCTTACTGTCTTCTCGTTTTATCCTTCAAACTATTTGAACACCCCCTCCAATTTTCTACCCTGATGATTGTGCGTATTGCTTACGAATACCAACAAATACCCTTCTTTCAGTATTTCAAATAATATATTATAGGTACCTACGTTATTACAATTTACGATTACAATCCATTACTAATATTCTATCATAAAAATAATTTTCAATTTATATTTCAACACTTTATAATACTGCGTATTGTAAATAGTAAATACCTATTAATTTGGAATCCCACAAATATTGAAATATTTGGTATACACGTTATATTATTATAAAAGACTGATAAATAATAATAATTTTATTTATTATTTTATAAGTACACAACGATACCGAGAAAAAGTTAAAAATTACATAAATTAAAAGTAAACTAATGCCTTTAATAATATTTTAAGCTTTGTGCAAAGAATAGTATTGGTTTTATAATAACTAATTATTAATCATTTTTATAGTGAAAATATTTATGATGAAGCAATTCTTTCCTAAAGTAACATGTATGTATAAACTTATACGATATCAATCGATTGTAAATTAAATAAAACTGTTACTTTAAACAGATCGTTTTTAAATGTATCGAATTGTTAATTGGATCATAGATTAAAATATTCAATTAAAGACATTTGAGCAAAACCATCAAGTTCCACTTACTTTTAAATACACTGATGTATCAATATACTTATCAAAATGTCTTGTAGCACATAATATTAGAAAAGAATCCAGCGAGAAAAATGCTTTTAAGTAGACTTTATTTGAGATGAAAATATGTAGTGAAAACATATAAGATAATATAGAAGCCTTGGGTTTATGTTGGAAAGAACGAGCATCTGACAGAGATAAATGTTTGATAAGATGGTCCTGGTGGTCGTATATTTGAAGAAGAAGAAGAATCAATATAGTTTTTCCGTAGCAAGTAAAGTATAGAGAGTTTTCAATACATCTGTAGTATATATCCTGTCTAATTTTTAAATGTTTACACTAACACTAATAAATTCTTCACATAGATTTAATACATTTTTAAATTAATGAATTTCTATAGTAGGTACCTAACTGTAAGTCTCTAATATATCTTCCCAAATTTGGCTAACATATACTAAGTTTATAATTTGTGTTTTATATTAATTTAATAATATGCTATTTAGGCTTATAAATAACTATATTATAAAATGATTACATAATTCGTTTTTACCTTTTCGTGTAGGTACGTTGTTGTAATGTTATGATAAAAGTTTTTACACTTCAAAATATAATTATATCATGGTATTTAGCTTTCAGTGTCTATACATAAAATTCAAATTTATGAATGAAAATGACTAAATATTAAATTTCTAGTTCCTAATACAAAACTTGTATTCATGAATTATTAATAATTTCTCACTAAAACAGTAAAAAGATATTAAGTTTAAATACTAACATTTCATGAAGTTTTAAAGCTTTTATATTACAGTCTGAGTAAATAATAACAAAATCATTTTGAAATAATCTTTTCGTAAAATATATCTATATTATTTTACTCAACAGATTTATTCTGTATATTTGAGTCTAAATACTCTAAATATGTAATATATCAAAACATAGTTATTTAAAATGCGTTTCTTCCCACTTGTACACAAAATTTTGAAAATTAGATTCAAAACAATATTTTAAGGTAGTGATTTATTAGTATAATATTACAATACTTCTGTTAATAATCATTTACGCAATTATATTAATTAAATAAATTATCGTTGATATAGCTAAAAAATAATTTCATTTTTTGTTTTGGTTGTATCGCTTTTATTTTTAAAGATTTTAAACAGTAAACTATTGAAACTCGATACAATAATATGATCATAATCATTTATAATAACTATAAAAGTATAAAATTAAAATGGAAAAATATATTTCCATTTGGTAATGATTTTTAAGAGAGTCACTCTTTCTAAGACATAAATTGGTGTGACCAACCTAACCAGAGTCCGATTATATGAACTAAGACTCTTATATTATTTAATTTTTGATATTTTTGATGCCTATAAGGTATAAATCAGTTCTAATAAATGCTCTAAAATTGTCATACACATATATAGTTAACTAATTTAAACATTGTAAATTTAAAACACTTTTAATAGTTCGATTTTGGTATTCACTCAGTAGTAGTCATAATAACAAGAAAAAATTAAGTTAGTAGTCAAATTTTAACTCCGGTTATTCCCTAAAATATTTTTTCTTTTGCTTACTGTTGTTTTAATATATTATTATATGAAATTTTTATAAAAATATGTGATTTCATTAAATGTACAGCCCTCACCATTAATTTAAAATAAAATATAAATTATGTATATTTTTATCAAATATTTTAACTTATATTATGTAAAGGCTACTTGTGTTAAATTACATGGACCATATTATAATAATATATGTGTAAATACATTTTTTTTTATTTATCATAACTTAATAACTAGAAATAACTGATAAATCAATAATGATATTTGAAGTATAAGAAGGTTGAATTTATTACTTTATTATGATATAAATAGTTATTTGTTTGCTAACTATATTACATTCAAATATTGTAAAAATAAAAAAAAATGGATATCAATATAAATAAAGAAACAGCTTTTTAAAATAACGTTAAAATAATAGTCAAAAGATTACTCACCATATCATATTATGAAAGATATTAGCTCGATAACTAACTCTTTAGATTTATAATAATAATCAACATCATTACCAATTTATATGACGTAGTCTCTTGAGAACCTCAAATAGAAATCGGTACCTAGCAAAACAGTTAATTAAGAACTATTGATCCGAATCTAAAACGTTTTCTGCTTTCTATACCCCATTTATATTTTTAGTAGTATATGAATGTCAATAAAATTGGTTTTAGTATTTTTTTTTTTGACTTGAACATGGTTTAAGTAGTTGAGTTAAGACTTAAAAAATAGTAACAATGATGTATATTTTCAAACTAATATTGTGTATTTAAACAGTTTGATAAAAAGAAAAAAATCTTTTTTACATTCAATGTGATTTAAGAAATATTTAAGTACAAAAAATTATTATTTAAAAGATTTATTCAAATGAAAAAATATATATAAGCATAAATATTAAACTAACTATATATATTTTTAAGTCTTACTAATAATTGAAGTCAACTATTCATAAATATTATTTATGATCTTAAACACGATTTAATCACAGGTTACTTAATTTTTTATTTACAAAAGTATATTTTTAAAAGTATCCAAGAAAATAATGTTTAGAAAAACCATAAGGAAATTGTTTTGATCACAATATCATCTATAATTTGAAACTTTTATGTTTATTAATAACGTCATTTTTATAAATCACTTATAATTTTAACATTATTAAAAGTTTTAAATAATTTATAGCCATAAATAAAAAGTATCAAAAATCTATAGTTGATTTAATGACTCATGAGGATAAATTTTTGTTTTATAGAAACTGTCATATTTATAGTCTTTCATTGATACGAATTTGCATGAATAAATCGGTACTCAAATGTCAAATCAACAAAAATGTAGATAAATAATGGTAAGGCATTTAAACTATAAAAGAAAATGTAGCATTATTTTTTATAAAAATGTACCTATTTATATTCAAACATTTCAAACCCATTTAACAATATAAAATATGTTTTCTAATAAACGTAAAGAATGGTGTCGTAAATTAGTAATATTATTGTGGGAATTATTTTTTTTATACATTATGTAATGCAAAAGTCATTTACCAAAAATAGTTCGAAAAATAAAATAAGTAGCTTTTTCGTTATTATATAAAAATAAATTATTGCAGTTAATATTATATTTTGAAGAGTTGAAATATATTTAAAATTATATTGTAGAATTTGTATCAACTAATTATAATATTTATAGTTATTTGTGGTGAATTGTTAGGTTTTATCGATTTTTTAATTGAAAGTCTTGAAAGACAACTAATATTTAATAACCTAACCTATATTATGTTCTTTATTGATAATTCTAATAATCTAATACATAAGTTATCTAAACATGTATTTAATGTTAGTGTTAGTGGATTATATAGACAACGGCAAATAAAATGGATGATTTTATTTAATATTAATTACTAATAATAATTATTAGGTATTATTTTTATAACCCACTATGTTTAGAAAAATAAAATTGTCTTTTTAATTATTGAATGGATGTACTTTTTTATAAAAAATAAGAAAACATAATATCTTAACAAATTAAATATTTTTAAATAAAAGTATAAAAAATATAATAAAAAGTAAAAACAACTTGTAAAAGGCTTTATAAGTTAAAATACATGTAAAATTAAATTAATTCTCTTATTTTCATATCTATAACCTTTTTTTTAAAATAACAATTATAACTTCAATAGAATTTATTATGTGGTTATGGTTATTATTGATGTTTTTTGTTTTTCTTATTAATTTGCATGAATTCTTCATTAAACTATTTTGTATATTAAAGCTCATTACATAAAGAGCCTACATTAAGATATTGTTTAGATATGTATCAATAAAATAAAAAAAAATAATACATAGTTTCACTCTAAGACAAATGCAGTAACATATTTCTAGTGCTCGTCAGAATTTAAAATGATACCTAATACATTTATATTTAACATCAAAATAAAGCAAATAAAATTATTAAATAGTTCCTATACACCAAGAAATGATCATTGCTATAGCTATAATAGGATTAGTACCGACTGTATGTTTCATATATTGTATTAAATATGTTAATTTTGCAATAGAAACATGCACCTTAATTATTTTCCTGGATTTACTTGTTCATTGAGCATATTAAAATAAATTATTAGGCGTTTAAAGACTATAAATCATTGTTTATATATAACATTCATATTACGGTACTAAAGTCAATTTTTAAACTACATTCATATACGTTTGTATTCAGATAATACGATTAGTAGTAACTAGTAGTGAACTGTTAAATGCAATGTATCATAATAATATTATATTAGACTACGGAAATTTAGTTAGTCAACCAGTTAACACATTTTTCGTGCATACAGATTATCTCAGTTATTACTTAATTGCGCATTAAAAAGGTCAGATACTTGGATGATTAAAACAACCATAATTTTTCACAGAGCTGATTTTTGTCATTGTTGAATAAAAACAATTTCCAATTTGTGTGTGTGTGTGTGTGTGTGTGTAAAATATAATTAAATTCAGTTTTTGAAAAATTAATTATATGAAGAAAATGTTTCTTATTATTTTTATTAAATTATATTGTCATTTTCCTGTAGAAAAATGTTGAATAATTATATTATATTGAATATATCGATAAATCGACCAATATTTTGAAATATGTTCTATTAAAATCATATTTTTTTCATAATTTATGTTTTAATTAAAAAAAGTATACTGAGTATAGTCATTTGGTTTATTTACCACACCATTTCCGTTTTTATTTTAAAATGAGTTATAAGCATTTTAAACTTTAAATATATAACATAACTCTCTTTAAAATGAAAACACCAATAAAAGCCTACGGAATGCCCAAGATATTATTCTTACTTTTAAGTTTGATAATAGTTATTTTATAGTTAGATAATAGTTAATAGTTAAATTGGCTCAAATATTAAAACTAACAACATACAATAGGTTCTACTGTACTCAAATTTGCTACGATATACATTAATAAAAGGAGACAACACGTGATGGTATGACGTCTTATTAAATACAATCATTGAGTAGGTAAGTAACAGTTTTAAATAATTTGTTAAATTTGAATTCATTGATAAATTATTAATATTTATTTATTAAAACCAACGGAAATTGTATAGTTCATAATATAAATTATAGTTTACAAAATACAATTTGTCATTAATATATACCTACCAATAACAGATATTTGTATAAGAGATGTGTATCTATTGAATAAGCGAAAAAAACAAAAATTAAATATGACGTAATACAATTAATGTTTAAGATTAAACTATATTAAAATGCTTGTTGTGGCGTTGTTAATGAAACGGAACATATTATACGATGCAAAGGATGGTTATTTTAAATTTAAAACAAGCTACATAGTTTATCACGAAATATCATATTGTGTGTATTACTGTATAATTTAGAAACATAATATATACATAGGTAGTTTAACCATTATATCCGGTATTAAAATTTTAAATGTGTATGCATTTATATTTTTGTCCCCTATAAATTATAAATATTTTTTGTTAAATTCTAAAAAAACTATTTAAAAAGTTTTAATTTAAAAACGTTCAGTTTTTTTTATTATTAAAACTCTGGTACTGATTTTTAAATGAATAATAATGTACCTACCCATTTGTTAGTTCCTGACCTATAGTTTATGTACTTTCAGGTAGTTTGACAAGATACGTTTTTTTTTTTCATATTGCTAGGATTTTTAAGTACTGCGGTAGACAAGTGAAGTGTATATGTATCACTCGAGTGGCCATTGCGAGGTCATATTTCTATCAATTATTCAACGTATTTTCAACAGAATGTCTCCAGCTTTTTAAAACCAGAATTATGGCTTCTTACAATAGTACCTATTTAAATCAGTATCTACATTAAAACAACTGAAACTAAACTAATATTATAACTATAGTTTACTAAATTATAATATATCTGATAAGTAGCTATAATAATAAATGTATACGACAAGCGTGGTATATAAAAGATTGTGTATTTATGAAACCATTTTTTAAAACGTTTTGAAGTCTGAAGCTGAATTAATTAAAGCAATATACAATTAATAATTAATTAGCTATATATTTACGTGTATGTCACGTTTACAGCATATGTCAATATTATTTATTTGTAGTATACTATGTACAATGTATATAATATTATTGTCTTACGAATTCGTCGAGATGATTTCCCGCGATGTGTGTAGTGTATCTAATAATAATTTATAAGTATGTATAGTTTATAATAATAATATAACCTGTACCTATAGTGTGTACCCACTACCCACCACTTACTCGAGAACTATATGGTATACATTCGTAATAATTTTTTTTTCTAGAGCTCTTTCATTCCGGGCACGTATTCATCCGTTTTAACGATTAATTTATTTTGAATCCACGCGGCGGACTCACCATATCAGCCCTCCGCGGTGGTTGCCCGCCCACACATCATCCATCGTCGGCACGCGCAAAGATGAGAAAATCAATTTTCCACTCTGCCAACACGCTATGTGACGATATACTAGTAAAGTAACATTATTCAATTTTATTCGGTAAATCGCAGATCATCGTGTGTGTACCAGATAACAGTATTATTAATACGATCACCGCTGACAAGTCTGCAGCTCTAGCGGCGTGGCGTCATTACTCCTATTCTTATCATCGGCGTCCTGTAAGAAAATAATATTCTTACACGCGCGTATCTCGGCATCTCCCGGGCTCGCTGACGCCCACGTGCTAAATCAATTTCCTCCCGAAAACGCATAAAATCGTAAATAGGTACCTATGATATTAATGATATTATATTACTGCACGACTATAAGTCCCACCGAGCACGCTTTTGTCGCGTTGATAAACCATTTCAGCATAGTATAACTGCCTCTTATCAATGTTTTTTGAGTGTACCTACGTGTTTGCAGGTAATCTGATTTTGAAATTTTAAACGCGTAAATATATACGCGAAAAAATAAATCGATGTGTATATAAACGGTGCAGTGGATTTTAAAGGACGAGACTTTAACACGGATAAATGCAAATATACCGCCGCGGTACAGTCGTATATGATATTGTGGTCTTACCTGCGAATTTTCTGCACTATTGCAGCGACCACTGCATATAACAGCAGTGTCCCCGATGACGACGGGGGAGGTGAAAAAAAAAATAATAATGCTACGATTATTATGACGCCAAAGTCGCCACCACCGCCGTCGGAGTCGTCGTCTTCTTCGGAACCGCAGCAGTGACTTCTTCGTAAGTCGTCGGAGTCGTGATCGTAACTCCGTAAGTCGTCGGAATCGAGGGAAGTACACGCGCGCCGGCCGAACGCGAGCTAAGGCCTCGCACTGAAACGGCACAGCGCTGCGGCGGCATGGAACGTAAAAAAAAATATATATACACACACAGCAATCCCAAAGGGTAATAAGCGTCGGCGCGGTCGTATCTTTCTCTCTCTCACTCTCTCACACACTGTCTCGCACACGCTCCATCTCTCTCGCACCCTCTCACTTTCCTCCCATCGAGCGCCGTCATCGGCGGCGGCGCTAATGTTTGGGGTATCCAACTATGTACGCGGCACCTATATAACAACTACTACTACAACGACGACGACGACGACGACGACGACAACGACACACACGGACCGTAAAAGCTCGTTCGGCAGAACTGCTGCACCACATTACCACTGCCGTTTTGTATCAGTGTAATGCCGCACTCGAGAGTTGTATTCCAATAATGCTTTGTAAATATTTTTTTTTTTTTTTTTTAAGACTATTCATTACTGCATTATCTTGAATGCTTTTTAAAATTGTATTTATCATTCCTAAGAAAAATAAAAAACAATAATACATTTTATCAAACGCTGAGCTGAAAAGCACAATAGAGTAAACTCACATGGTGCTTATTTGTTATATGTTGTCGTTGTGTATACATTGGTGTACATTGCGATATATTATACGCAGATATTTGTTTTTAGACTTAAACCTAGATCAATTTTATGAAATAGCAATAAAATAAAAGAAAAGTAATAACGTATTGTAATACGTTAACGGTTCGTTATATAGCAATAATGTAATCAAGTACATAAAATCCTTTATTATCTTAGCATCTATAATATAACAAATTGGAAAAGAAAGTTAGTTCTATCATCTTCAATAACAAATATTATTGCATTCAGTAACCTTTATATGAACTAAAATAAAACTAATAAAATGAATAGTATCTACTTAAATAAAAGTTTACATTTCAGCATTTTAAATACCTGTAAACATTAATTTAAACTTTACCTATTGAATTAATTTAAAAAATAAGATAAATAAGATAGATCCATCATAGTGTCATTATGAGTAATTCGTTTTTACATATTATTTCAGTTCACATCTGAAAATGTATTAAAATATATATTATAGTATAAATTATACTACACACAGAATAATTAATTTAACAGTGCTAACAGTAAAACCTAATTATATTTCCATAGTAAAAGTAAATTGAAAAATTGTAAATATTTTTATTGAAAAAAATATGTTAGTTAGGTACAAACTTACACACTCTATTCCAATATTTCATATTATCCTTTATTTTAATTTATAATATGTTTGTCAATGAACCCATCTATACATATCAACTTTTGATTATTAAATCATTTAAATCAAAACCATCATTTTTAATCTCATATAACATCGAAGAATAATAATTTTCTAAAACTATACATATGCGCAAAATGATAATAATAATAATGAACTATAAGTTATTAATTAAGTATTAATGAACATCTAGATTGGAAGAACCTACGACCAGCAAATTTTGTTCGATGAACTGTCTTAAGCACTCAAATTACTTATAGACGATTTGTACCTTTCTAATCTTTTTACAACAACAATAATAATAATAAAATTGCCTACAGTTGAAAACAGCTCTTCCATCGCATTATCTCACCTGCTCGCTCAGGATAAACAATTTAACAAATAATAGAGCTACCCCCATGGGGACCATCGCAACTCTCATTTTTTAACATTACCTATATTCGTTTTGTATCACAGCACTCACCAGCTATTTTTAACTGTAGATATACGAACATTACGAACTTCATCGACATTTATATTATCATGCATAAACATGTATTTATAAATGTATAATCTTATAAATGTTCACATGGATACCACATAGAGCTATAGTGGGGAATGCCATGATGGTTTTTTGTATATAAATATACAAATTGATCTTCCGAGTTTAAGAACTTCATTTTTCTTTAATTCTGATTTTTTGAATTACCTATAAGAGTATATTGTTTAAATAATATGTTCAAATATTTACATCATTTTTTTTTTTTAAATAAGTGTCCTATGTTAATGCAAACATCATTTTTTTCATACTAGAACTACCCTGTTTACTATAAATAAATCGTTAAGGCAATTTTTTTATTAATAAATCATAGTATCGATAACATGATCAAAATTTAAACAAATAGTTTAAGAATTATTAAACTTCATAACTACTGAGGATGCTCATGAATAGTCAATGCTATAGGAAATAGTTTAGGTAAAGGGGTTATGACTACCTATGATGGTATTATATGGTACTTAATATTAATATATTAGCGTATTATAATAAATCATAAAATCACTTTCATATTAACCAATATTAAGGATTATTATCCTTATTACATAAATTATAACAACTAAGAAACTATTCATTCAAATTTCAATTTAAAAACATCCACATTTTCAAAATCTACTCAATAATTCGCAGTAAAAAAGGGAGATTTAATTTGGAAAAAAAATTGTATCATCCTTTATTAATTCCAAAAATTAAAATTTGAATAAACGGATTATTAAAGTACATATAAAAAGAAGATTAGTGCGTGCTTGATGAACTTATGAATCACTCCAGGGTCAAATTTATGGAAGGTTTTATAATGTATAGGCAACAAAAAAAAGACCAGAGCCCCCCCCCCCCAGAGTTATTTATTTATTATTAAAAACCAAAATTATGACTAATGCGGCCAATAGTACTTACAATAATACAGTCTACATAATATTAATTTACTAAAAAATTAAAAACGTTATCCATGTAATAAATTCAATAATAAATAATAAAACAAAAAAAAAAAATCAACAACAAATCTAAAATAGTAAGATTTAAAGTTTATGGTAATATTAATATTACAAACATCGTAATAAACTTTATCAAAACGGATGATAAATAATTAGATTTACTAATAATTTATAATATATAAAAAAAGCTCACCAACATTTTTTTTTTTTAAATTAGAAATAAAATATTTAATTTATAATTTCCTTTCAAATAAATTCTAAGTGTGTATAATTTTATGATAACTTAATTATATACAAATACAATTTACACATAATAAATAGATAATGCATTTGAATTAAAGTGTAGGATTCATCTTTTTTATTTTAGATTAAGTCTAAACTAATCGATTAGAGGATTCTTATTTCTAACTACATATATTTTCATTTAAAACTGACATGTATATGTCTTATAGCTGGGGGTCATTCTGTTAATTTGTCCAACACCGAGAATGTTACCAGTTGAGACGGTGGTCGGTGATTGTTTATAGCAACTGGTTGTTATAGCAAGCGGTTGCTAAATAAAAATATATAAAAAAAAAATACATATTACCAATTTAATATTTGATAATTTAATTTACCTACAGTTTAAGTATAAGTCTTATGGCTGGGGGTCATTCTGTTAATTTGTCCGAAACCGAAAATATTACCATGACGTCATTGGTGCATTAATAATACAAAATAATAATAATAATACCAAATTGACATCGACATTTTTATGTCAACTATTTTCAGTAGAAACAAGACATATACATGTACCGATGTATCTGTATGTAGTATAGATACCTACTCTCGAGTTTTTTTTTATGAATATGTTACTCATACAACAAAGATAGAAATAGTAATAATTTGGACTTATTCTACGCCTCGTCTCATTGCATATAACTGTCAATTGACAGGACTTGGAATCAAAATAAATATACCATTATATATTTGAACCACCGAACCGGAACCTAAATTGGGACCAGTATCAATATTTTTTTGGAAGAGAACTTTTTGCTTTTTTTTAGTTCCAGTCATAATTAACTATTTTATTTATTTAGGTAATAGTAATTTAACTCAATTCAATTTCTGTAATTTAAAAATCTCAACAAATATTGGTAGGTATAGATAGAAAATAAGCTAAATATATTTTATTTTATAAGGATCGTTGCATTAGATTTTCAAGCTTTTAGACCAAAAAAAAAAATTCTGTTAGTTTAAGTTTGAGAACATAATATGTTTTGTATATTATTTATTTATACAACGTAATACAATATAACATAATTAATATTCTATAATATAATAATGAATATAATTTGTATTTTAAACTATATAATTTTAAGAAGTTGAACAATTAAAAACAAATAACATAGGTAACATAAATAAATTATGTTACACTTAGTTATTCGTCATCTTAATTAGTATATTATGCAAAAATTATCTATAAACGTGGTACCTAACTATTTTAAAATTAGACTTATTTTTTTTATCTTAGAGTTTGTCATTTTTGTATAATTCTTTGTACAAAGTTCAAGTATATATTTAATATTTATGTCATATGAATAATATATTCTTCCATCATTATGACATTATGTATTTACGTTAGTTACCTATATATGTACCTATATATGTTTGCAATGTTTAAAATTCCATTAGCTACAAACTTAGACCATTGTCCAACATGATTACCCACGAGAATTTATTATACTTACTATCAGGATACTGAAAACTTCCATTACAAGACCTTATAGTGATTGTGATATCAGCCTTAATTCTGAATTTCTGTCAAGCTTTATGAAAAAATATTATTTTATTTGACATAAC
This sequence comes from Aphis craccivora, assembly GCA_009835225.1. Lineage (NCBI taxonomy): Eukaryota > Metazoa > Arthropoda > Insecta > Hemiptera > Aphididae > Aphis > Aphis craccivora. Next base: position 49,786 of record VUJU01000495.1, read on the forward strand.
GTATGATAAACAACCATTGTACGTATATGTATACTTATCTAGTATAATAGTAAAAAACGAATCATGATTCAGTTCAAATTCAGGTTAATTCTAAAAAATAAATCAATTAGGCATTTTTTTTAAAGTAGTATAACATTTAACATAATTATAATAAATAAATTATTATACAATACACTGTACAAACTGAATAAATTAATCATAAATTATGATTTATGACAATTATTAAATTCAAATCGAGATTCTTCGCAATACTTTTGTTGTATATTATTGGGAATTTTTCATACATTTTACAATTATAGTATTTACAATTTTTATTTGTAAAGTACCTATGTACAGACATATTAAAATACCTATTTTAAACACGCATAAATAAAATTTGTTAATATTAATATATTATTAATTAAATAGTTGTAGGTTATTAATTGTATGTTGGAGAAGGGAACTTAATAAATAGGTGTTTAATTATACCTATCAATATTTTTGTGTATGGACAAAATAATATATTTAATTTTCTTAATAATTGCCCGTATAGGTAGTTAACATGATTTTTAAATTATTTTTTATTTAATTTATTTTTTAATACCCAGTGGACATTTCAATAATAATTATGGTAATAATAGAATAATAAATTATTTTAAATATTCGAATTGAATCTATTCTTATATTTTAAAATGAAACTATCCACAATTGTTTGAATTAACATAGGGTTTTCAACCGAAGCTAAAATGGGGATTCTAAATTTATTCTCAATTTACATATTTTATCCTAAAGTAAAAAGAAAATCGAATTTTTTTATGTTAGGAACTTTTTATATAAATGCCCCCTCCCCAATACATATATATACTTTGGAAATTATTGACTTCGTCATTTGTTAGGTAGTATTTATTGTTTATTTAAAATCAGAATTTATTTGAGTAGGTAGTAAATTAGGAGTACTATTTTCAAGTGTATACACTACTAAATACGGCTTACACTATTCAGTTGATGTATATATTATATAACTGTAATCGTTAGTTTGTATTAATTTAGATATTACATATTAGAAGCTATAAAAATTTTAAAAAAAAAATTCAGCCAGACATTATGTAAAAAAAAAAATTTAAACCGTGATACTACTGGTACTTATTCAATAGTAATCTTCATTAAAATATTCTAATGATAATATTATTTTTCAAATGCTATTGTAGTAGGGATACACAAGATTACTAATCCCATAAGTGCAATTTGGGAATGGACTTTGTGTGTGCTTAGTATATATATTTTCGTAATTCGTGCGTCATGCCACTTATGAATAATAATAGTTCTTATTTAATAATACAAATGATTAAAAATATTAAATAGTATAAAGCCATTATTATTTATTATATTTTCATACATAATTAATGAATTGAAAATACTGTAATGAGTAAGGATCCACAGTTCCTCATTGTGTAATTCATGATCATTGTTATTCAGGTAACCGTGAAAATACAGGGATAAGTACCTCAGTTTTCTCATCGAAAATGGTTAATTATATTACTTATATAATTTTTATTTTTATTATTTATATACTCGTAGTTCTGAAAAAAAAAAACTTGATATGTTTAAAAAAAATGCAACATTGTCACAATTCAAATGACAGTCTACCAGTACTGCTACAATAATAATATATTTTAATTGAACAAGTAATTTTTATTTGTTTGCCGAATGATGTAGCGCCTTATTAAATTTTAAATAGGCAATTTTATAGACATGTAGAGATTTTCCGCATTCCGCTGCGCCTTGAAAAGAGATTAAAATGTAATCCATAGTTGTAAACCAGTGTTGTCGGTGTGCCGACGACAAAAGAAGTTTAGTGTAGCTAAACGGAAACACTGAACTTATGTTTTGTTTATCGTGTCACTGGGTTCGTTTGCGGTATAGTCGGTATAAATTATACAGTGCTTTTCACGATTGACTTTTTTTTTATCTTCAAACAAGTTTTGTTTTCTATTGATTTTGTTAGGTTTCGACGGTGATTTCAATTTGCGTACTTTAGAGGCTTTGGGTAAAAACATTACTGTTAATTATATTATGTTATTATTTTTCGCGAAATAGTTTGTTTTTTCCTCCGATCGGTTAGTTAATTTATTCGGAATTTTCAGGTGCTTTCGGAAATGGCCAGCCCCTCACCAAATTCGATGGGACCTCCGGGGCCCAATCATCAACCGCCGCCTCCGACACAACCCCAGCAACAACACCAACAACAACAACAACAACAACAGCAGCAGCAACAACAACAGCAACAGCAACAACAACAACAACAGCCGCCACAAGTACAACAACAACAGCCACCCACCGCTCCTCAGCCATTGCCGCCACAAAATTATTCTCCAGGAGGCCAGCCGGGTGCGCCGGCATCACCTAACATGCAGCAAGGCACACAGACTTTTCCACCTCCAGGAATTCAAGTATATAATTCAATTTAAATTACTTAACACTGTATAGTTATAATTTAAGCAGTTATATATATAAAGGTATATCTATGTATATATATCAAAACCATATTCCTGGGGTTATATTTAAAGGCATTTAATTTATTTGCGATTTTGTCAAAAAATCATTGAATACAAATTTAGTAGGTTGGTAGGTAGCAGTATTTAAGTAGAAATCAAGTTTAGTATTTTTATTTATGTCTTAACAGTACACCTAAGTACCTAGTAGGTATTAGATAATATGAAATTTGTTGTACCTAATTAATTCAACATAGAACCTTATTCAGTATAGATATTATAACAACGTTAAAGCATAAATAAAATATACCGATTTCCCAATTTAACCCCGTAATAACATAAAGGCATTTAAGTTAAAAATTAATAAATACCCTCTGGCTTTTACACATCTAACCTAATAGGTAGGTAGGCATAAAAAAAAAAAAAACATCAATTTACTTTGATAACAAAACGTAACAAATAAAATTGTACCTGATGTTTAGTGTTCTAATGTTATGATAGGTATCAATCTTATCAACTTAGGTAGGTTATTTTTTTATATTATATTGGATTTGTTAGTAAGTAAAATTAATCCTACTATTAAACAAAATAATTAACTATACCTACCTAATCTATATGTTAAAATAATGAAATGTTTACTTTTACGTGTTGTGTAATGCCTTGACATAAAAATTAAAATTAAATGTGAAAATTTATAAATATAGGATGTGCCAAAATTAACCAATAAATTGATAAAATTTGTTATGTATGGCATTTATTCATATACAAAAAAAAAAAAAAAAAACTACTATATACATTTTTGTATTACCTAATGCCCATAATGTTTCAAAATAAATTCATATTTTAATTTGAATATAATAATATACGTATCCAATCCGTGATTAAAGAATATACAAAAACAACAAATTCCAAACCATACTTAAAATAATACTGACAATAAAACTGTTATATATTGCAACGTTAATGTAAAAAGTTAACCAAAGGTGATAATCAGTGTATAAAGCTAAGAATTTTTGAAAACTGATAGCTGATAGTAGGTAACAATAATAGTTCTATCCATTTTATTATAAATATAATAGCTATTACTAAATGTATTAAGATTTTTTTTCAAAATTGACAATTTTCCTTTAATATTGTCATTTGACAATGACTTTAAATTTAACATAATTTGAAATAGAACTTAAATTTTAGGTCACACTCATTATTTTAAAGTTTTTTAAATTGCCTTTGAGATGAATGGCTTAAATGCTATAATATCTCAAATAATAATAAGTATTTTGTGTTTTATTACTTCATTGAAATTATATATTAAAAATTATCATTTTTTAATTTTAAAAAATTTTCGGCTAGCTTCCTTGTACAAGCAGCAAGTATATCAGGATTCATTATGTCTTTGTATTCATCTCCTAAAAATGTTTTTTTTTTTAATGTAGGTAATCGTAACACTATTTTATATTTGAAAGAAATTTGTACTATATTTTTACCTGTTGAATCAAGAACAATGCCTCTCGCTTCTTGGATAATTAGTATTCCTGCTGCTACATCCCAACATTTTAATTTTTTTAAATAACATATATCTAATGCTCCCATTGCCAAATAGCATAAACTTATTGCTGCTGATCCTAAGTGTCTTGATCTATTAAATATAATAATATGTTTAATGTTAATACATTTTTAATTGCAAATTTTAATACAATTTAAGATTTAATCTATCTTAATTATTTAAGTATTAGTAAATCAATTTAAATTCAAAAATAAAAGTTACCTACTATATTATTTTAATATTTTATTTAAAATTCATAATTACCCACGCAAATTCCTTATATTAATTTTAAAATATAGTTCATTTCCAAACATAGCATCCTCAAGATCTGAAAATAAAATAAGTAACTCTTTCTAGATTATGAACAAACAAGCAACTTCTTTAATAATACCACTTTTTTTTTAATTTACAAATTCTGTCGTTTTTGGGATAAATTAAAATATATTTTGATGGATGTATGATTATAATAGTTCTTAAGCATTTTCGTTTAGACCATTATATTATGATTGAGATAACAACATTTTGTGAAACTGAATTCTTCTCAAGCGTATATTATTTTAAATTAATATTAAACGGTTTCCAGAGGATTTTTATTTGATGTTTTTAAAGCAAGTTATATAATATATAAAAAATACTAAAATACAAATAAATTAATACATATATATATATTATCTCTAAATTGATAGTTTAATCTACTTATATTAAAACTAACAGAATAAACTGTAAATTATTGATTGTACATTGGACTTGTAAAAAGATAACAAATGTGAGTATTGAATCTATCTAATAAATATTTCATCGTTTGAAAATTATATAATTTCAAAAGTAAAAAAAAAAAAAAGTATTTTAAGAATTATTTGTCTTTATTACCTCCACCTTTTATACTCACAATTATATATATATTTATAGTTAAAAATTTAAATCAACTAAAATTTCTAATTTGTTGTAATTATTACCTTCAGTACTTGACACTTGTATTTTTTCATTATTCAAATATGCACCTTCTCCTTTTTTAGCAGTAAATAATTGATTTATTATCGGATTATAAACTATTCCTATTATTATTTCATTTTTTACTGCCAATGCTAATGAAATACAACAAAATGGAAATCCTTGTATGAAATTAGTTGTTCCATCAATTGGATCAAGTATCCATGTAGGCTCCTCCGTTATAATATTATTCGCAGCACTTTCTTCTGCCACAAATCTAGGTATAATATTTTTTTTTTCATCAGTATTTATAATAATTAATGTTTTCAATGATCAAATTTCTTATACTTATGATTTGGATATAGTTGAAGTATATTGTCAATTATTGTTTTTTCAATAAGTCTATCATATTGTGTTACAAAGTCCTTATTGTTTTTTTTAGTTGTTATTTCTTTTGGGCTTTTAAAACCTTTTAACAATAGCTAAAAAATATATTTTGTGTTAAAATAAACTTTTACATTAATAAAAAATCTAAATAAACTTACTTCACCTGCCTCCAAAACAATTTTAAGTGCATGACTATAATATTGATGCATGTCAACCATTGTTTTAAATTTATAATTGTATAACTACAAAAAAATTATGATTTAAAAATTTAAAAAAATAAACCTCTTAACTTTCACAAAGTAGTTTACACAATAAATTGTAATAAATTCTTATCATTAAAATAATATTACATATTACCTAGAGAGGCTCTTTAATATTACTTATAAACCTTGTGTAGTGTGACCATAATTACAAATTAAAAAATACTAATAAAATTATGAGATAGTAGGTCTATATTATATAGACAATATATGATTTACTTTTTATATTTGATCTTAAGATTATGAATCATTAGCTCATTACTTGTAAATTCATAGGCATTAATTTAAATTATATTTAAATAAAAATAATTTATAAATTATTATTATCTGAATACTTTATATTTATTGCGTGATATACTGTATTCTAATTCAAATTTAATTTTAATGCTATAATTTTCTTCTGAGTATAATATAATAGTTTAATATTTTATTTAAAAAGAGATAACTCTTATATAATTTTATATTTTAAACAAAATTAATGTTTAACTTAGTAAAGTTATCCTTTTAATTAATGTATGAATACTTATGTAATATATTTTATTTTAAATTTTTGGAGGTAAATTGTGTTGGTAACACAAAACATACCATTACCATATTATTATTGTATATTTATTTAATAGATAGGTAATCTTAAAAATAAATAAGAATTTTACATTAATACCAATAAAACTATATATTTATTGAGAAGAAAATTGATTATACTTAAATAGTTAGATGTGTTATTATCCATCTTTGAGAAATATATTTTAAAACATGTTACTATGGCATACAATTATATTAAAATTTGGTATTATAAATCTAATAAAACATGCAACAAAATATTATTTAATAAATTTTTGATAAAAATATAAAATATATTAAGTTGTTTACAGTGTGTTACGCAAAAGTATAGTTTTATTATTATTTTTTCTTTATAGCTTTCAATAGGTAGTACAATTTTAAATTTTTATTAAAATTCAAGTTTTACCTTTCAATATACAATTATCTTAGATTCAATCTCAACAATTTTCCTAATTGAATGAGTGAACTATTATTATTTATTAATTTCATGTTTTTTAGGTTTTTTTTTTTTTTATCTATGTGTTTAAGAAGTGTCTGATTAATTAATTATTAATATTTTTTTATGTTTATTAAATAGCCGAGTGGACCTCCTCAAGAAAATTTAAATGCATTACAAAGAGCAATAGATTCAATGGAAGAAAAAGGATTGCAAGAGGACCCCAGGTACTCACAATTATTGGCATTAAGAGCAAGACAGGGTAATATGGACCCAAATCAAAGACCTCCTTCAATGCAAGTAAGTTAATCATTCAATATTAATTTTTAATTGTTTATTAGTAATTTAATAACAATATAATTTACTTTAGGGAAATTATCCTCCTCAACATCCGGATAAACCACCTTCGCCTCAACAAAATTCCCCAAATCCTAATGGACCAAACGGACCAGTAGCCCAAAATAATTTAACTCCCGCCCAAATGCAACAGCTTAGAGTTCAAATAATGGCATATAGATTATTGGCTCGGCAACAACCTTTAAACCAACAATTAGCTATGGCTGTTCAAGGAAAAACTTCACCTCAAGGATATCCACCATTGCCTTCAGCACACCATCGACAACTAGAACCTGGAGAAATTGTAGAAAGCAGTATGCCAATGCCTTCAGGAGGTCCTATGAGATTACCAATGCCAATGCAAAATGCTCCAAGACAACCTAATCCTCCTGGTCCTATTCCACAATCTCCTGTTCGAATGCCTCAACCTGGTTCTACCCCACAATCACAAATTCAACCTCCTCCAAATGCCCAACATCCTCAAGGTCTTCCACCAAACCAACCTCCATCTGTATCAATGAATGGACCTCAACCACCTCCTAGTATGGCTCCAGGAATACCTCAGGCTTCACAGCAAATAAATGCTCCTCAACCTGTTGGTCAGCCACCTATAGGAGCAGTCCCTCAGCCTATGATGGGTGGTCCACAACAAATGGCTGGTATACCACCACATATGCCCAACATGCCTACAACAAATGGACCATCACCACAGCAATCATTACCCCAACAACAGCAACAGCAGCAACCACCACAAACACAGCCACCACCACAACAACAGCAGCAGCAGCAACAGCAACAGCAGCAGCCGCAGCCCCCTCAACAACAGCAACAAACACAGGGTCCTCCACCACCAGTTAAACAAAATAGAACTACATCATGCCCTAAACCTGTTGGTTTAGATCCCTTAATAATATTACAAGAACGTGAAAACCGTTTGGCTGCACGAATTGCTCACCGTGTACAACAATTGAGTAATTTGCCAACAACAATGAGTGATGATTTACGAATCAAAGTAGAAATTGAACTTAGAGCTTTAAGAGTATTAAATTTCCAAAGACAACTAAGAGCTGAAGTAGTCGCTTGTACTCGTCGTGATACAACTTTGGAAACTGCTGTTAATGTAAAAGCATATAAACGAACAAAAAGACAAGGGCTAAGAGAAGCTAGAGCAACAGAAAAATTAGAAAAACAACAAAAATTGGAAGCTGAAAGGAAGAAACGCCAAAAACATCAAGAATATCTTAGCACTATATTGCAACATTGCAAAGATCTAAAAGAATATCATAGAAATAATATTGCGAAAATTGGACGTCTCAATAAAGCTGTTCTTAATTATCATGCCAATGCTGAACGTGAACAAAAGAAAGAACAAGAAAGAATTGAGAAAGAACGTATGAGAAGATTGATGGCTGAAGATGAAGAAGGCTATAGGTATAAATTATTTTATTTTTGTTTTGTGCATTTAGTTGTATAGTTTTAGAAGTATAAAAATGTTTAATTTATTTTTATAGAAAACTGATTGATCAAAAGAAAGACAAACGTTTGGCTTTCTTACTCTCACAAACTGATGAATATATTGGAAATCTAACAGAGATGGTTAAAGAACATAAATTAGAACAAAAGCGTAAGCAACAAGAAGAGCAAAAAAAGAAAAAGAAGGTGAGTTTATAATACCAAATTAATTTCAAATAATAATTATATTAATTAATTACTTATTTTACTAACAATAAATAGAGTGATGGGCCCGAGGATCATGATGAAAGTTCTCAGCAATCAGATATGCACGTTTCAGTATATGAACCTTCTACAGGTTAAAACATATTTATATATATATATATTTATTTTAAATTAACTAAATTTTACTTTGATTTTTATTATAGGAAGAATGTTTAAAGGAGAAGAAGCTCCACTTGCATCACAATTGAACAATTGGTTAGATGCTCATCCTGGTTGGGAAGTAATGGAAGAGTCTGATGACGAAGATGATGATGAACAAGAAGATGATGAATCAAGCAATCAAAAAATCAAAAAGAGTAGTTTTGAAAAAGAAATTGCTGAAGATAAAGAACCAATTAAAAAAACCAAAATGGAAGATGATGAATATAAAAATGCTTCAGAAGAACATACTTATTATAGGTAAGAAATATCAATAAATAAATTAATCACAATGTTCACATATTTTTTTTTTCAGTATTGCGCATACTATTCATGAAAGTGTTACTGAACAAGCGTCCATTTTAGTTAATGGTAATCTGAAAGAATATCAAATAAAAGTAATGCCATTTATTAAGTTATTAATTAAAAAAAAAAAAATTTTAACATTGACTTTGTTTTATTGTGTAGGGTCTTGAATGGTTAGTTTCATTGTTTAATAATAACTTAAATGGAATACTTGCTGATGAGATGGGTTTAGGAAAAACCATTCAAACAATAGGTCTTATTACTCACCTTATGGAAAAAAAGAAAGTAAATGGACCATTTTTGATCATTGTGCCGTTGTCGTAAGTATTAATAATTGATATGAGATAAATTTGTTTTATTTATATTTTATTATGCAATAATATTATTATTTATGATAACAAATTAGTTGTATAAAGAGATTAGAGACTTGCTAGCCCCCAAATATATAAAATATGGAAGAGCTAAAATGCATACAAAAAAAAAAAAAAAGGTCTTCACATTATTATATAATACATAACTTCCTATTACAACATTTTTTTGTAAAAATGTTACAATAATATGCTAGCCGTAAAAGTTCTATGACATGGTTTGGTCTTTGGCCACCTCTGGTATATTATATGATTAAGACAATAGAATTCAAGTAATTTTTTTTCTTTTAATTATTTATAATTAATTTATTATATTTAGGAAGTTAGATTTTGAAATTGTATTAACTAAAATACATAAATTTCTTATTTAAATAAATGTAAATACATGTGTTATTATATATTCAATTGACATTTATACATAATTTTTAATTTAAAATGGTAAAAAAATAATTGGCATAATTAAGTTACATTAATATTGTTAGTTAAGTAAAAAGTTAGTTTGAAGGTATTGTTATGGTATATTATTGTTTATCATGTTCAGTAGTCATATTATGTTTATTTTTTAATATTTAACTTAGTTTAATTGTTTTGTTAATATTTATCTATATAAATTTATGAGATAATTTTTTTTAACTTTTCGTTCTAATTATACTATTATAGTCTATAAAATATGTTTTTATTGTCCCTCAGTAAAATGTATTATAATTATGAAAATAATATCCAGGTGTTTTTGAAATATTTATTTTGTTGATGTTTTGATGTTTTGATCTTTAAATATTTTTATAAAATATTAATTTACTTAGAACTTTAACATTTGAGATAAAATACTTTTTTTTTTTTAATTCTAGTACAATGTCAAATTGGGTATTGGAATTTGAAAAATGGTCTCCATCAGTTTTTGTTGTAGCTTATAAAGGCTCTCCAATCATGCGACGAAATTTACAGACACAAATGCGATCTAATAAATTTAATGTCTTGTTAACTACTTATGAATATGTTATAAAAGATAAATCAGTTCTTGCTAAAGTAATTAGTATTTATTTCATAATGTTTTATTTTGAATTTTTAAATAATTTATAATAAATTATATATATAATTAAATCAAAATATTTTCAGCTTCATTGGAAGTACATGATTATAGATGAAGGTCATCGTATGAAAAACCATCATTGCAAATTGACACAAGTCTTAAACACTCATTATAATGCTCCACACCGATTATTATTAACTGGTACACCTTTACAAAATAAACTCCCTGAACTTTGGGCTCTTCTTAATTTTCTGTTGCCATCAATATTTAAATCATGTTCAACATTTGAACAATGGTTTAATGCACCATTTGCTACTACCGGAGAAAAGGTAGTTATTATAACTTAAATAATAATTTATGTGTGCATTTTATTATTATTATTATTTTGTATATTTGTAGGTTGAATTAAATGAAGAAGAAACTATATTGATTATCCGCCGTCTTCATAAAGTATTACGTCCATTTTTGTTAAGACGTCTGAAAAAAGAAGTTGAGTCTCAATTACCTGATAAAGTGGAATACATTGTCAAATGTGATATGTCTGGTTTACAACGAGTATTGTACAAACATATGCAAAGTAAAGGAGTATTGCTCACTGATGGCGCTGAAAAGGGCAAACAAGGTAAAGGTGGTGCTAAAGCTCTCATGAATACCATTGTACAATTGCGTAAATTGTGCAATCATCCATTTATGTTCCAAAGTATTGAGGAAAAATATTGTGAACATATTGGAACTGCTGGAAATGTTGTTCAAGGGTAATATAAACCATGAATCATTATTATCATTTATATTTAGTATTTACATATTATCTTAAACATTTTTTTTTTTATTTATTCATAGGCCAGATTTATATAGAGTGTCAGGAAAATTTGAGTTACTGGATCGAATTTTACCCAAATTGAAAGCTACCAATCATAGAGTATTACTGTTTTGTCAAATGACTCAACTTATGACCATTATGGAAGATTATTTAGGATGGCGAGGTTTTGCATACTTACGTTTGGATGGTACTACTAAAGCTGAAGATAGAGGAGATCTTTTAAAGAAGTTCAATAGTGCAGGCAGTGAATATTTCCTATTTTTATTAAGCACAAGAGCCGGTGGTCTTGGTTTAAATTTACAAGCAGCTGATACTGTTATTATTTTTGATTCTGATTGGAACCCACATCAAGTAACAATTATTAAATAAATCAAAATTGTAACTCTTAACTTATATTTCCTATCCATAGGATTTGCAAGCTCAAGATCGTGCTCATCGTATTGGCCAACAAAATGAAGTACGAGTTCTTCGTTTAATGACTGTAAATTCAGTTGAAGAGCGTATATTAGCTGCTGCCAGGTACAAATTAAATATGGATGAAAAAGTTATCCAGGCTGGTATGTTTGATCAAAAATCAACTGGATCAGAACGTCAACAATTCTTGCAATCTATTCTACATCAAGATGATGGGGATGATGAAGTACATTTTTTTAATAACTCTAATGTTTCCAAATGAAATATATAATGTAATTTGTATATATTTTTTTAGGAAGAAAATGAAGTACCTGATGATGAAGTTGTCAACCAGATGATAGCTCGATCAGTAGAAGAATTTGAATCATTCCAAAAAATGGATCTAGAACGTAGAAGAGAAGAGGCCAAATTTGGTCCTAATAGAAAATCAAGATTAATTGAAATATCAGAACTACCAGAATGGCTTGTTAAGGATGAAGACGAGGTACTACTTTGTAATTAATATTAAAATCATTTAAACAATAAATTATAATCAAAAATAATTTTCAAGGTGGAGAGATGGACGTATGAAGAAGATTCTGAAGAAATTATGGGACGTGGTTCTCGTGCTCGTAAAGAAGTAGATTACACTGATAGTTTAACTGAAAAAGAGTGGTTGAAGGCAATAGATGAAAATGTTGACGACTTTGAAGATGATGAAGAAGAAGAAATAAAATCAAACCGTAAAGGAAATCGTGGTAAAAAAAGAGGTAAAAGAAATGCAGATGATGATGATGATCCACCAATTAGACGGCGTAAAACAATTGGGCCTGAAGAATTAAAACTACGAAAAAAAATGAAAACTATTATGAACATTGTAGTAAAATATACAGATGCCGATTCTAGAATATTGAGTGAGCCGTTTATGAAATTACCATCTAGACACAAATTACCTGACTACTATGAAGTAATTAAGAAACCCATGGATATTAAAAAAATTATGGCAAAAATTGATGATGGAAAGGTATTATGCCTATATTTGAATAAATATTTTTAAAATGTAATAATTATAAACTGTCTATATACATTTTTGTTTTATTTATTAAATTTTAGTATGCAGATTTAAATGAACTTGAAGCTGACTTTGTACAGTTATGTAAGAATGCACAGATATATAATGAAGAAGCTTCACTTATTCATGAAGATTCAATAGTTTTACAATCAGTTTTCACAAATTCTCGTCAACGATTAGAATCAACTGATATTCCAGAATCTGGACCAGAAGAAGGAACAAAAAGTAATACTGCAGATCTTGATAGTAAAATTGAGAAATAATAGTTTTTAATATTATATACTTATTTGTTATTAATTTATTTGTCATCGTATCAAATATATACTATAGTTTATCTATAATAACTACTACAAAAAATGTACTTTTTATAAAGTTTGTTGAGGGTAATATAAAATTTCAAATTTTGTCTAATGAAGAGTTTTTTTTTAATTTATTTATATTTTATTTTAATTTAAAAATATGAAAAAAAAAGTCTGCTCATGTATAGTTCATACTTTCCTCAATAGATTCAATAATATATAAATTGTCTTTAATATTAACTAAATACGTTGTAATAAGAATTCGGTATTAAGTTTTACTTTGTTGTGTTGTTGTAGGTACATATGTAAGACGACAAAAACAACAGGCAGTATAGCTTCCTCTTAATTATTATAATTTATGAGCTTAATGGAATTATTTTATAGTTTTTATTTAAAATTATTTTTTTACAAAATATTAATTAATAATAATATTCTATTCAGATATTAAAATAATTTACTAGTGAAAATTTGTCCTTACTATTTTAGGTGAAGATGAAGTTTCAGATGCCGATACCACCTCATCATCAGTGAAATTGAAACTAAAAATGAAACCTCGTGGTAAAGGGTCTGAAGTAAGAACATCTAACCGACGAAAAAAAAAGAAGCATGTAAGTGACGATGAAGATGATGAAGATTCTAATTTATAAACATATAATTTAAATTTAGTGTGTGAACCTTTAAACATTAGTGTCTAAATTTAAGAAATGTTTCGTGACATTATTTTAGGAATATATATATTTTTTTTTTTTTTTTAATCTTTCAAACTAGATTTAGCTTTTTAAAAATGAAATATTGGTTTATAATTAAATATACATATATTATATATTAGTGGATTTATTTGGGTCATGAAGAAATTATTTGTAAATAATGCCTTGTTTTTATGCATATATGTATAACTGTATAGGTAGCTTCAAGTTTGCATTATATATTATATCCCATTTTATAGCAGCCTAAAATTGGTCTATATCTAAAAAGTATGAGAATTAAATGAAAATTATTACTCACTTTAGTAGTGTGTAGGCAAACTTAAAAAATATTTAAATTAAAATCTTACTTTTCATATTATTTATTTTAAGTTTTAAGTAACTTGTTATTAATTTTTTAACATTTATGTATAACAAAAAAATATATATAACTTATATATCATTCACTTAAATCATATGCTCGTAAACATTTGATTATTATTTGTATTACAATGATGTAGTGAAATCAATTTTTATAATAATATCTATACTAACATTTATATTATTTTAGACGTAAAAAAAAATAATTTTTGTTTTCTAAAATCTCATTTATTGATGTTTATTGTCAGTTCCATTAGTTTTTTATATCTTTGGTATTTTTCATAAATAATTGAATTAATTTAAGTAATCAATGTGCTTGTACATTTTTATGAAACAGAAAACTCCGGAAAAATGTTTTGTAAGCAAATCTAGGTATTATAACACTACCTATACCAATTGCATTATTCATTAACAACTCGGTTCCTTTCCTTTACTATAGATTTTATTTTCAATTCATATGGAATATTATTATCGATCACATAGATTAATGTATGACTGGAATGAGTAAGTTATGATCAAATTTGTAACCATCAGCAGCTTATGTGCATCGATATCAATATCTCATTTATTTTACGCCACTTCCTTTCTTAAAAGCTAAGGATTAAATCTGCTGAAAAAGTTGTATAGCCTATAGGACGCTGGTACGTCAATCATGCGTCCGTAGATCTATTCAGGGTGACAATAGTTTCCAGAGAGAGTGCATCTCAGGGACTGGAACTTGCAAGCTTCTAACTGCAATAGAACATCTAATCAAGGTTTGGATTCATTTAAAAAATGTTGAATTAAAAAATAACGCACAAGAAACAAATCCAAATATTGAAGACGGACAAGAAAGTTCTAACTCATCTACAAATTCTACTGATGAATTAGAAAATTTTCTTAAAAATAAAGACAAACAAAATGATTCAGAGTCTATTGATTTTAATTTATCAAATTCACAAACATCTGCAATCGCAACAAATTGAAATTTTTAAATTGAAACACTTCTGAAATCTTATCACATTAACCAAAAAAGATTGAACAATAAAGTTAATATTTTACAATTTTGGAAAACCATGGAAGTTTCAAATCCAGAGCTATCTCAACTAGCAAAAGTAGTTTTTAGTGCTCCAGCTACTCAAGTAAGCGTTGAACGGCTTTTTTCTGGATTGAAATTTATATTATCACCGTACCAAAGTAATATTTCCAGCAAAAACTTGGAAAATCAATTATTGGTTCGTACTAACAGGTTATTTGATAATAAAAATTAACTGTATTATTTAGTAGGTAGGTATGTTATAATGTTTTATAATAAATAAATATAATAGCTATTGGTATTTATATTTTAATATTTTAAGTAGGTAGCTATTACATACTGGTATTTATATTTAATTTTTATGTTTGACTACTTCTATTTAAGTATTTTAATGTACCGACTACCGATTACCTACTATCTAGGTACCTATATAAAACATTTAATTTGAAGATATTAAAGAATCAATAAAATTCATACATTTTTGTTTTCCTTTAATATTTGTTATTTAACTTTAACTATTAAATTAATTTTCCAAAACCAGAACCCTTAAATAAAAATTGTCATAAACCTGAACCGGAACCAGAACCTCTTAGTAAAATAATTAAGTACCGGAACCGTAAAAACCAAAAGGTACCAGTCCCTGGTGCATCTACTTGGATCACTGTAATGTAGTTACTAATATTATAGTAATATGAAAGCCAAAGATATGTAGTGTTATTATCGTTGACAACCGTCTACGATATTTGTATAAGGTTATGATTATAAAAATTCGACAGAAAAATCATAGGTACTCAGTTAAACTGGTGATGTCTACGTTGTGGCCAAATTAAAAAAAAAATGTCACTAAAAATTGTACATGGGAATATGTGCCAGGCAAACTCACTGCTGACTACTGCACAAGTTACAAGAGGTCAATTCAGAAACTGCCAACTGGCCAAGTGTAAAACAATAAAAATAAAAAACATGAAAGTAGAAATTAAGTACCTAGGTAAGGTTATGGATTAACGAAAGAGTAGACTTAGCCACAATGTAGATGATATCACTACTTCGATAGGTTGATTTTTTTTATAAAATAGGTATTATTAACTATTACGTATTCATTTTTACTTAATTTTATTAGGTATGCATATAGCAAATATTAAAATAATAATATACCTACATACCCTAGATAAAGGCAAAGAAATGAGTCATGCCGCAATCTATGTTTTGATTTCGATCAAAGGCGGCATCTCATAACAACATCTATAAAAACCCATATTATGACAAAAAAACGTGCTCAGTCGTTCTCTCAGGTTCCAATGGTTCCATTCAGTTATTGTGCATTCTTAAAATTCATGTTCTTAAACTTATATATATAATTTTTTCTAAATATTAAAATATACTATATTACGTTTCAATATTATAATCTCTTTTATTTTATTAATTCGAAAAAAAATATCAACTAATTCAACATCCAAGAAGATAAATCAGGTATACAAGTTACTTTTACAAGAAGTAAGTTGACATCTGTATTTTACACTTATCACACTTTGTTTTCTAAAAATATATAGGTAGGTATATGAAAAAAAAATCTTTCGTTATCATCCCTTTGATCCTGTATTAATAATATTTAAGTAATGAGTTTGAGGGTACAAATTAAACATATTAATAT